>JAQFYB010001512.1:0-31861 GCA_034694085.1 Pogonognathellus longicornis | reverse complement strand
TAGTATGTAGTGATGGGTCCTATTCATTCTTGTAATGCGTTTTGTTGGCCGGTATTGTGAATAAAATAATAATAATACATTACATTACATTATTGTAGTTTAACATAATGCTTCAGGTAACTTCACGTAAAATTATTTGCAAACGTTAGAAGTTTAAAAAATGAAAAACGAATGATGAATCAAGTATCATAGATACTCTGCTGATAATAAAGAGAGGTCACAGCCATATACTTTCAATACTGACGTCAGATATTATTTATATTAGTATGACGTTCAATAGTTAGTAAAAGCAAAAACCAAAATTAGAATCTTGTTTGTATAGGCTTTTTCGACAAGACCTTTTGGTTGCAAGTTTGTTTCGAAATTATTTATTGGCTGAGCGAATCATGAGAACATATGACTGCACGCCTACATCTTCTCCAAAGCTTCCACCGACGTCACAGGTTAGTTTTTATTTGAATCCTATTTATTACAAAATAATAAGTACCGTTGGTTGGGTATGATAATGTTACTCTCATAAATTAAATTTTTATTAAGCATCCTATGTGGCACGCGTGGGATTTTGCATTGGACCTTTGCCTTACTCAGCTCCCGCCAGTTTTAGAAGAAATAGCAGCCGCCCAATTGGCAGCAACAACAGCTGCAGCGGCTGCTACCACAAATGGCAATAATGGAGCTAATAATGGGAGCAGTAGTGGAACTAGTGCAGCAGAAACATTAATAGTAACCAATCACATCCCTTCCCCGTTTTTTGAGGAGCAGTTGACTGCGTTTCAAGTTTGGTTATCATTTGGAAGTGAAAAGCGATCACCGCCGGAACAGCTTCCTATTGTTCTTCAGGTTTTACTCAGTCAAGTTCATCGAGTTCGTGCATTGGAATTACTGGGACGATTTTTAGATCTAGGATGGTGGGCTGTGAACCTCGCATTGTCTGTTGGAATTTTTCCTTACGTTTTGAAGCTTTTACAATCGTCTGCCAGAGAACTTAGACCCCTTTTAGTCTTCATTTGGGCAAAAATACTTGCCGTCGATCATGTAACTCTTTACCACCTTGCAAAAAGCATTTAGCAACTTCTTGACGATGCTGAGTACTAATGCTTTGGATTTTTTCAGAGTTGTCAGAGTGATTTAGTTCGGGATGGGAGCCACAAATACTTTATTTCAATGGTTGGAGATACTTCCTTGCCGTTTGAGCATAGAACAATGGCAGTATTTGTTCTTACCAATATCGTCCGAGCTTACCGTCCTGGTCAACAGGCAGCTTTGCAAGCTAATTCAATTGCAACATGTCTAGAAGCATTAGGTAACTTTGAGAATTTTTGAAATTTTAATATGAATGTGCAATACAATTTTTAAGTGATGAATACATCAACATAGATACTCTGCTGAAAAATTGGGTTTTTTACCTTCCATCCTTCCCATTCTGATATTTTTTAATCATTTACAAGGTGCAGTTTATTAACACTTTCAGCATTTAAAGCTTTAAATATTGGTCTATCTAATTTCAGACGAATGTGACAGCGAACTTCGTCGTTGGGTGTGTATCTGCCTGGGATTGACTTGGGCTGAGTTCTCTGCTGCCAGGTGGTGTGGAGTTAGAGATTCGGCTCACGAAAAGATATACAAAATATTGGAAGACCCCAGCCCTGAAGTCAGAGCTGCTGCTGTTTATGCCCTTGGGACATTTATTAATTGTGGAAGCGAAAGAACAGAACACTCAAACTCTATTGACCATTCGGTAGCTATGACTATTGTGAACAAATTAGGTGCTGACGAATGCTCTCCCTTAGTCCGTCAAGAAATCGTTGTTGCTCTACACAATTTTGTTTTGCTGTTTGAAAATAACTTTATTGCGATCGAACAACAAAACTTGGCCAATCAAGGTATGTTGACGATAATAATTAAATAATTTTGACCTTTTTGACTTTGTCAGATTTTGACCTATGTTTTGAGAATTTAATTCGCTGCTATATCTTTCCACCTCATATTACGTGGAAGGGTCACAGTCCAGACCTCAGGTAGCCTGTAATACCTTTTCCTGGTGGGGGGGGGGGCGTCAAAGTCCCCAACACAATGGGACATTGGGGACTTTGACTTGTCTTACTTTGACAGGTCTTGGCTTACTTATTATACCTGATAAACTAATAAATCATTCTCGTTACCTTAAAAATCAGGTTGAAATAATTCTAGGTAGGGTAAAATGTAACTGACATACACTAACGATTTGGATGGCTACTGGCTACTAGAGTCAAATGCTCCAGGGTCAGAATTTACTGACACCTGTCTAGGTGGGGCGGTATGTAAAAGATAAGTAATAAAAGTGTTAATTTATGTAGAGCTGCAAATGTCATCCCCTGCTGGAGGAAGTGGAATGAGAAGGATTTCCAGCCAGACCAGAATGAGAATCCTGGCCCATGCAAACAATCCCTTAGCTACTGTTACTGGAGCTGAATCACATAGTACTGGTCATGACTCAATGAGAAGAGTGGCTTCCAGTAGTTCTCTTTCAAGCCTTAGTAAGATAATTGTGTTATAGTGTTAAGTGTTAAGTCTTCAGTTCATTAAATACATAACGTGATAATCTTTTAGTCTAAGTTAAGTTCCCCGTCTATTTCAGTGGTAGCTTTCAGCCCATTATCTGCAGCATCCACTGTGGGTGGTATTTATGGAAAAGTATGGTTGGCTATGGCAGCATATGAAAAAGATCCATACCCTGGAGTAGCCCTTTTAACGAGAGCTGTGATGGAACACATACGACAAAAGGCGAGAGAAATTATGTCAACTTCAGGACCCAGTAAGTGTAATTTTTTTTAAAAAATATCAAAATTGCATATTATTTAATTCTGTATATATCTCTTAGTTAAATTAGGTTTAGGAGGACTGTCCCCTATAGCTGCCGGTACTACAGCGACTACACCATCAAGGCCGGGTTCCGCAGCTCCTAGTGTTACGGATAGTGGTGATAATAGTAAACCTAAAGAAATCATACCACTAATTGGAACAAAGTACAATGAGTGGTGTTGGGACCGATTTGCTCGTCCAAGTATTCCAGGAAGTGCCAATGGTATCGGATTATCTTTCGGAAATCACGTTCCCGAAACAATCGATCCTCAAGATCCTGTTCATCATACAAGGGAGTGGAGGTATAAGAATTCTGATGGTTTTCAAATTGTTTTTCATGTTGTGTAATGTTGTCCTATGTTGATTACCCTTGAGTACTGTAATTTACCACTTATAGGTATATGAGAAATTCCAATATTCGTCGTGAGTGTTTTAAGAGGCCAAAGTCTTTTCCTGGAAAAGTGGACGAGCAAATATTTAGCTCGAGGACACTACATTCTTCTCATAGTTCTTCTAGTTCGGCTGCTTCTTCTCCTTCATTTACTTTCAATTCATCGTCTTCACCATCCATAGTCAAACTACATGAGTACGAAAAGCTTCTAGTCGCTTCGGAAGGCTCTATGTTCTGCATTTACGATATAGGCAAGTTTGATAGTATTAATTGCAATAACAATTTAACTTGGTGAACTGGGAAATTAGGGGAATGCATTGGAGTAATGTGATAATCGGAAATCAAAACTACCTTTACTAACTTTGATTACTATAACTATATTTTTGTTGTCACAGATTCACCTAAAATTATTTGCAAGTGGGAGAATAGTAAAGATTCTAGGATAACATCAATTGAATGGGCGAATTCTCATGACGAAAGTTTGATTATGATTGGTTCTGATGACGGTTCTGTTCGATTTTGGAATCCAGAGTATGAACGTGGTAGAGCTAAGTAAGACTAAAATAACATTGAAAATGTGTATTTTGTTTACTTGTAAAATGGTATAATATTTATCATGATGCTATACAGAACTTTCATTTTCATCTTTTCTATTTATGGTGCACAGGTTAGTTACTTCTTGGAATGCACTTTCCGATTTGTGTCACTTAAACAAAAGTTCTAAATCTTACGGGTTGATTGTTAAATGGGACTCTGAACGAGAGAAAGTTCTTGCTAGTGGAGATGCAAGAGTTGTGAGAGTGTGGGATATTAAAACTGAATTAAAGAAGGGAGAGTGGCCTACTGGCTCAGATTGTCCCGTTACTTCCATTGATATTCACAGATGTGGTAATGCAATACTACAAATATAGTAATTATATAATATATTTTATAGCCTTGACAAGGTACATTCCATATTAAAGAGAGTAATACACAGGCTTAGCTTGTTTATTATCCTGTTTTAATATTAAATGGTTCCAACTACCTTGAGCTTTCATTTACAACTGTCGCTGTTAACACTATGATTTTGAATGTCTAGAACCCCAACTCGGAGTTTTGGGTTTGGAAGAAGGTGCGGTTCGTTTAATGGATTTTCGGCTGCCTCCAGCTGAATGCGGTGTTGTTACATGGAGGGAATTCGGAGATTCCTGGATTGTTGGAGCCACTTTGAGGTATGATCGAAGTGTTGTAGCTGGAAGTGCTAATGGAAAAATACGATTTTTTGATCTCCGCTCACGAGCTCCGACCAAAACTGTGGATACTGCGACTGATATCACAGCGTTGAGTATTCATCCTCATTTACCTTATTTCGCAAGGTAAGCTTTAAACTGACACAGCTTAACATGAAAGTAGTTTTTATTTTTACTTGAAGGTTATTCATTTTGATTTGGGGAATCGGGCTATAATTTGTTTTATTTTTTGCAGCGGTTGTTTAAATCATTCTGTAAACGTGTACGGATTTCTGGGGCAAAGCGCGTTTTTAGCAAACGGGATTCGAGAAGGACTTTTTATTTCAGGTCGAATGGGTGCTGTTTCTTCTCTGCATTTTCATCCCTACAAACCACTTTTAGCTACCGCCGATTCTTACTCTGTAAATGTTTATAAATCTAGAGGCTCTTCGATATGACGATCGAATTATATACCGGTACATACAGAAATTAATTACTAATTACTGAACTTGACTTATAGGTGTAATGTTTACCATAAAAACTAATGTACCTTCACACACCTTTATTAGACAAATGGCTTTACGGTGCCAGATATCCACCAATATTTTTAATTTTAACTATACATACTACAAACCCAGGGACAAACTAACTATATATTCCTTCATAATTGCAGTTCAATTCATATACTTTCATATGTGCAGTTCTTTTTTAATCATTGAAGTATTATTGTATTGTGCTGTGTGCTAACTGAAGTTAAAAATTGTGAATTTGTCTTTTCCATACATGGCATAATTGTGAATGTTGACCTTTACATTTAGCTTTCTAATAATTATTGTAATTGTTGTGTAACAAAAGATGCCATAGTAAGTTAAATTGTAATAACTGTCGATATAATATGTACATATGTCTTGAGCCATACAAACAAAGTGTTACCACATTTTGTTTATCTGTATCCTATTTTATGTTGTCGTTACGATAGGTCGTTTGTATCGAGAGCTACTTATCTTAAATAGGGGAAAATTTTGTAGTAGAATTACCTAGGTACAAATTCACGTAAAGACCATGTTCGAATATTGTAACCACATGACCGTATAGTACTCTGGGTAAATGCATTTATTTTAGTTTAGTGTATTTAATGAATTACGTGAAAATGTTAGTCAGTAGTCTACAATCAGTTGAAAGGAAAAAAGGCATTAATAATAACAATGTGATGAATGAAGGAACGATATTATATAAAAACCACTTCAAATAAAATATAGTTTTTCGTATTTCTTTGTAGTTTTCTGTATTTATTTCTAATTATCACTCATAATGTGCTCAATTCTCCTATCGTAGTATATTAGTAAGTGCAATGAAGAGTTGTCCAGTTACAAATGTATGTCATGTCGTAGTCTTCCACTTCCCGCGGATCAATCATGTGAAACAGTTATTTTGCCCCCCCCCCCCCCGACGCAGCGATGATTCTCTTAATTGCCACACCACTGTAATGTAATACAATATTATGAATCTTTTGAATTAAAATTTCACACATGAATTATGAGAAGAGAACTACGGACGAATTTATGTGCAATAGTATGTTGCCCTCCTGTTTATACATACATTGATGAAAGGAAATACTTACTTCATCAATGTCATACTCCTTCATTTTTCTTGACATAACTTGATAAGCTGCGCAGTGCCAGAATAAATACTTGGTTATGTTAGAATTTGGAATTGCTGTGAATTCTAAAAAGAGATATGAATTGATGTCATTTCATCACATTTAGGCTAAGAAATGTAAATCCACTATATATAATTGAAATATTCCTACCATGTTTGGGTAAATAATATTCTTCCTCTTGTTGTAAATGCACAAATTCTGTATTGTTTAAATTTAAATCATCAATCAAATATTCTTTGATTTCCTCTTTTAAAGAAGTGCTGTAATATTTAGGAATAATTGCATATGCTATCTCTTCGTAATCTGGAGTGTTAAATGAATGAACGTCTTCCTTCAGAGACTCTAGGGTGAATTTTGGATTACTTAGCATTAAATGTCTTGCAATTCTGTAACACTACAAAAAGAGAAAGTAAGCTCATAATACTTGGAGATTAAATTCATATTAAGAAGGCTGGTAGACATGATATAGGAATAGGCACTCCTAGCTGACTGGGACTCTTCAACAGCATTTTTACTAAATTGCTTACACTTACAAGCATAAGACTACTCGTGTGGTCTTCATCGCCGATATGTTTGCCAACTATGGGTATAATATATTGCTTGGTAAATTTTGACACTTCGTTTGTGGGAATGTAGGGATCCATGTACAATGGCATTGGAACTGGATATCCATTACAGCAGTCTCCCAGATTGTAATTAGATTCTACCCATGGTAAACATTTTTTGAAAGCGTCATAAATTTTATAAGTCTGTAAATGAGTTAAACACTTTATAGTACAAGTACACAATTCATTCATGCTATTAATTATGCATAGAAGGACAAAAGGAGTTGATTTCTTTTCAACCTTGTTTGTTTTAGGTGTTTGCTCACAGACCTATAGATGTTTCATGGAAAATACATTTCAATTTAATATTACGGTAAAAATAGTACATAGCAGGTACTAATACTATATTGTATGAAAATACTTGTTTGTAGGTATAAACTAATAAAAATCATACTTTCTTTTCTATTTCATAGTAAGTAGTTTTTATTGCGATTAGATCTTTGTATTCTGCAAGAAGTTTCCCAACCGGACTGTCGTCATTTCTACTGCCAGATTTTTTCATACCTGATGAAGTATATCAGTTCGTTTCACAGAGAAAGAAATTAAGAAACAATTTACTTATGTTAGTAATACATATTATCATATTGGGCGATGTATTAAAATGTAAATGTAACCTGTTTCTATTTCACCAACGGCTTCAATGATTGGGTTGATGATTTCTTCAGGAAAACGCTGCTTTTCTGCCATCATATACCCAAAGTTAGATAAAGTCAACGCTTTGTTATTTAGAGCTTCTCGTACTAAGCAATTATAAATATTCCACTATACAGATGCAAAAAAATATTAGGGATTTTATTCAAAGAAATATACATTGTGAGATTATGAATGACAGATATCCCGATGATTGAACTTGTTTAATGTAAGTTCCCCTTTACAGTGCTAATGTAATGTTTATAGGCACCTATAGTATACTATGTACTATGTTACCTACCGTAACACTAATGACACGAGATTTTTTATCTTCAGCTTTAGGAATGCATTTATCAATTTCCAACAAATTTATTGCTGGAGTGTAACTTTTATTGCCACAACAAGTAAAATTTAAGTCAGTCAAATAGGTATGCTCTTTGCAAATTTCGGCAGCTAAAACCTGAAAAATGTTGAATGTAGAACTGTGAGATATAATTAAATTTTAACATTTTAAGTCAGTTAAATCCATTAATAGATTTTGTAGTTGTATTAATATTTAATATTTACATTATATAGAACTCCCTTCATCTCTATAAAAATAAAAATGACGATAATGGGTTTATATAAAAAATGTATAATTCTCATTTTTAATTGATTATCAATTATAGAAACTTGTAGTAGATTATTTCCCCCAGATTGAATCAATTGCTGGACTTAATTCCATACGCGAAGTGATTAAAATTACTCACATTAGTAACTAAAATCCCAGGTTCACTAAAGAAATTACAAGGCCGAATACATTGGTTTGTAGCAATTGCATTTATTGCTGTGATTTTAGAAAACGTTATTCTTCATACTTCTGCAATGTCAATCGGACATCGGATGTTCCATTGATGTAGGCACACAAAGAATTGGTTGTTCACAGGAAATCTCAATCAGAACATTGACAGTCAGTCATGAATTTGAGATTCATTCTTTATGGCAACTTCAAAATTTCCAAACATTGTGTTGTTTTATTGAATGTTACATGACCATGTAAAATGCAATTCAGATATTATGTGTTTCTATGTTTATACAATAGTCTATGCATGTAATGTAGAAGATACGTACCTAGGTAGGTATTAGATTCTCATTCATATTCATATTGAAATATCATTCATGTAGTATTTATTCATATTCTGAATTTAAAAATAACAATATCCATATAATTTCGAAGATTAAAGAGTCAATATTTGAACATTAAAAGTATGCATACCTAAATGTCTCTAAATGTGAGCAAGTTTGCAAAGCAAGATACAACTCACACTAACTAATATCTAATAATCATGAGTAATAACATTTAGGTAAAGCATCAATTTTATTATTCGATTTCCTTATCAATGTACATCCTGATCATTGCTAGTAAGTATCAAAAAACATTAAAAAAATTGTATTCTTGAAAAAAACATGGATTTCTAAAGGAAACAGAAGTGAGAAAGAATGAATTACATTTGAAGTGTAATTAGAGTTTTACATGGATAATTAACATAACTTCAAGTATACGAACATTTATTGCTATGTTAGATTGAAAAAAGAGTGTTGTACATCGATTCTGTCTAGCTGTGTAAATGTAGGGTTATAATGGAGCAATGTTTCCTGTAAAAATATAAGTACCTACTCTACCTACCTATTAGTAGGTGAGGAATACATCATTCATTGGCATTTTGTCAATTACAAATATAGAGGAGTTCACCTTGCTTTTAATAATGCATTTGCACTGCACAAATAATAATTTCTGTCTCATATTCGCACATGCAAGTCAAACAAACACTGTCTAGTGTAGAATTTCCTTAGACAGCAGATGTATTGGTGAACAAGTTGCACCTTAGCTGATACCTGGTATAATAAATATATAGCACACGAACACAGTTTAAAAATAAGATAACAACATTTCTCATTTTATCGCTCCACATGCAGAAATAATGGTGTAAAGGTTTAATTTAGTCAAAGTCTCACGATCCACTATCATAAACGCCCAATTTCTCATCATATTATTCTTTTAGTACGCTTTATTAACCGTTTCATATGCATTTCTACGAATGTTTGGTATTAAGAGCATGAACCAGAAATCCTGTACTTTCGTGATATGAATATGACATTAGTGTGTTCTATTTGATTGCAATTCCATATAGCACAATGATGACATGACAAACCCTTTTTGGGATTTTACAATTGAAGAACTGAATATACTAAAGCTTTGTAAGCAACGCCAGGAACGAGTCTTGCCATGTACTACAACGAATGCATAGAAGAGCAATTTATTTCTGCTTGTCTTCGTATGACTTGTAGCCTTACTTTACTTTTTGTCATCCTATCTATCATAATATGCTTATTGCCTGTGTGTTTGTGCTAACGCTAAGCACTTCCGAGGGGACATCCTGCATAGGAATATGATGCACTCAACCAACAGTAAGGTTGAAAAGTAACTACGACACTAACAAAGTGATATGGTTTTGAATCCTAATAAAAATTGACCTGATTTTACCACTCCTTGAGCTCAAAATGGTGACAAATTCCATTTTTAGAACATCATCTCAACCCATCTTTTCAAGGGAAACCGTGTATTAGTATAATAGTAGCCTAATTTCATTTCCCTTTCGATTTCTTTTCTTGTTCCTAAACCTATATATATATTCTAACGTGCTTCCCAAACTAAATGAGAGATTTTTCTGTGTACAACACACCCATTAACAGATACAGCCACTAAACTTAATCTTCAGATAACGACCAACAAAAGTGAAATGGTTTGTTCTCCTAGGTCTTTGGACAAATTCTCATGCATTAGTATTTACTACTAGGTAGGGAATAGCACACTCAACAACAACTAATGTAATGTTTACTAATGTCTAGGTTTTCCTTTCATTTCCCTTTACACTTCCAATGGCTACTCTTGCTTTATAACAAATGAAAGGACGACATAATAAAATATTTACATGTTCTATCTTCAATGTTATTATTACCTTTATATTGTCAAAGTTGAACCCTTTGACTAGCTATGTACTTGTGTGGTATATGTATTTAAGGATAGCACTCGGAACAACTTTCAATGAAATTAGTATAATATGTGAATGCGTGACAAAGGATCTTTATTATGGTTCTTCTTGGGTATATGCATGTCAAAGCACAACAGAAAGACCTTCTCTTGGTCACTCTATCCAATAATCCTCCCTCAATCCAAGGGATTTTGTTTATTCAACAACAAAGAAAAAAAGTGAAACTTATGTTGAGAGTCTAACAAATCCAATTACTATTAATAATTGTTTTTGTTACATGAGAATGTTTGTTTTCACTTACAGGATGTTGATTAAGTTACACTTAGTTTTCAAAAATCTATATCGCATGAGCCAGAGCGAATTATGACTTGCGATAAATATGAATCGAAAGACGATGTTTCAATAATCATTGTCGTATATGGGTTGTCTAACTTCGGTATGTATGAGGTTGTGAGGAACAATGCTTCATAAAAAATGGTCCTCCACCATGAAACAAAAGTCAATATTGCTTTTTCTTGGCCAATTATTTCACCTACATTAAACTTCCAAAGTTAGGCAACCCATACATGAAATGACTGTTGGGTTGAGTCTCACCTTTCGATTGATATTTATTACAATTCATAATTCAGTCCGGTGCATGAACTAAAACATTAGTGTGAAGTGCATTTTAACATGGTGAAAGATATCTGTAACTCTGATTTATCTACTAAAATTCTTTATTAGTTTGATTTCAAAGGACCATTCAAATTAGATTAAATGATTTCGAATTGATATTATAGTTGTGGAAATCGTAACAAAAATATAATTTAGAAGTAATCTTGTGAAGTGATTGATGAGGTGATAGCATAAGTATTCTGTTTGCGATAAACAAATGCGAATGATATTCAATTTCCATTACTAGCACCAAATCAAATTCATAAAAACAGTCATTCCAATCTAGATCAAAAGATGAGTTAAATAAATAATGTTAAGTTATAGATTCGACATAAAATCTGCGATTTGAAAAGAGACTGCTAAATTACAAGGCGTATGATAAAGTAATGAATAGTAACTGGAGTAATAAGGGAGGAATTAAAATGATGTTAGGCTAGGGAATGGTATTGTTCCGGTTGATTGTGATTTGGATTGGAGTTATAAGATATTTGGATGGTTTGATCTTTGATGAGCAAAGTGAACGGTACTTTTGTATGAATGGGAATGAGACGGATGATGGTTTGGTGGTGGTGGTGGTTGGCGTGTGTTATGTTGGTGGGCATAAGGTTTCTGGTGTGTTGTCTTTAGCTTTTATGCACTAAACACAACAGTGTTGTGGCTATTTGTCTTTCATTCTTTGAATCTACCTACCTCATTGTACATCCCAGTGTGCACAGTTGCTATATCTAGTAATAAAGATCTATAGTTCATGACTTGACTCGAGTGCCCTACGCCGAATGGCCCAGATAATTATTTATGGATGACGGAACTGTGTCTTTGTCGATTGAGGTCATCTCTTGAAAATCCCATTTAGAAATTATTACTCCTTTGCGTTTACCAGAGTTGTCTGTCTTGTTGGAGTTGTGTTGTGTGTGTGTATGTATGTGGCGGTGTACACTGTACTTACATATGCACAAAAGTCCTTTTTGCACACAAAGAAACGTGCTCATCTTTTCCATCACATCTTATTATCGTTATTATTATTGTAATCAAAAGAAAAAAAACCTCCTGTTGGTAATAATTTTTCTATGCATACTGACTGTGATGATTGCGCTTTATTCTCATCAAAGCCAAAGAGACAGAATCTCAGAATCAAATGATGATTTACGAACATGCAATGAAACGTCATGTGTATAATTGTAATCTAGGCAGGCTTGAGCTATTATATTACCATGTTACTCTTGTATTCACACAGAAGATGCGAGCAAGAATACTGTGAAACGGTGGTGGTAGAGCAAACTGTTAACAACATAATAATAAGTGTGTACAAGCAACAAAAATAATTTCATGTGATCGAGCACTATACTTCTGTGTAGAGATAGCGGTAGATTTGTGAACATAATAAAACACAGAAAAATCTCCTAACTGATTTAGCAAGAAACGTTAGTTTTTGTAGCGCATTAGTTTACAAATAATACAAGTAATGCATAATGGTAGCAATAACATTAGCATTGCTGGCTTACGATTATACTCTACTACATAAACTTGCAAGAACATTTGCTAACTATTTCTACGTGCTTTTATTATTATGTCTTTAGTTAAGGTGCATTTAGTTCCTGCAGTTAAGTGTAGTATTCAACAAGCTAAATGCTTTTGCATGCGCAGATATGAATGGGTGTAATTTATCGTGATCACCAGAGACTAATTCCTAAACACATTTCCATTCGAAATCTCACGGGATCCATCTCTAAACTGTAACTTGATTCTCATGGAAAAGTAATAAAAACAGAACACACAATCCTCACAGTACAGAAATACGAAAATAGGATTTGTCGATGTACACCTTACTCTTAAAGTGGGTTGTGTCGTGTCGGGTTACATTACGATCAATTGGATGACCATGCAGTCATGAAATCTCTAGTAAAGTTGTCTTCTACAAAAAATCTGTAAAGAACACACTCTTGTTGGTCAAGATTATTCTTCTGTTCAAGACTTTGTAAGACGAATGCTGTGATGCTAATACTACAGTAATGAAAATAGAAAAGTATACTTACATTAACTAGCATAGACGAGTAGATATAGTGTGTATAGCATGAAATGTTTAGTGATGCTTCATAAAAAGACCTTTTTGAAGCTAGGAAGGTGCCTACTTGTTGCAAGTTACTGGAAAATTGATCATTAGTTATAAAGTGTGCAAGAAATGTGTAGAGAGAGAGACTGAGTGAATGAATCTTCTGTATATGCGTGAATTAAACACACACAGCTGAATTTTAACTTTTTCTTCCACTACACGGCTCTTTGCCTTTAAATTGACGTGAAATCGAATTAAGATGTATATTTAGAGTGCAAGTTCACTCCGTTTCAGCTCAGGGTCATTATTTTTAAAAGCATAGTACTACATATGTAGTCCAGACCGAGAGAAAAAGATAGAAAAATAAAACTCTGCTGAAATAAAACTTTACAGCACCCACAAATTATATATAGTAATTCAATTTCAAGCATTTCTGTGTCGTTGGAGACAATGATGTTGCTGTATTTCATCTTTCGTCTTGTTAAAGAGGGCGATGCATTTCAAAAAGCATAGGCATTCAACTCAGAGTCAAATTACACAGCATAAACACGACACTTGAATTGAACAACAGGTAGAGTCTATATTCTATGTTCTATAACTATATTATTCTCTCGTTGTCGTACACGGATGTACAGAGATATTGTGTATCTTAACTGTACAGCTAAATTGTGTGCAAAATGCAAAGTTTCAAAGGAAACTGGGCCTTGCTGTGAGTTTAGCCACTGCAGATGGCAGATTGTAAAATGTTCACCTCTTTTTAAGAGTTTTAAAGCTTAACGATGGAGTTAGTCGTGTACAAGTCTCGTTTAATTTATGAAATGAAAGATAAACTCGTGCTCTCCGATTTGACTTCACAGCTCAAAAGGTCTCACAGATCACATCTTATCGAGAGAACCTCTTCTTGTTAAACACTATCAGATGTCTCATCTGCACGGAATTAAATTTTCGCATTTTGAGCAAAAAGTCGATTTCTTGTAATCTTTTAGCACATGCGATGTTTATCATGTAAATTAGCGTGTGAACTATGTAAACTATATCTCAGGCCTGTGCGGTTTAGGCACGATACAACGACCACTGTTAGTAATAGGTACAAAGCACTCACACATTATCTTTCACTAGAGCAGTACTTGTTTTTAGACACTTTAAACTATCTGTAAATCTGTATGTACTGTAGTTGGAGGTAATTATCATTAAATTAAGCATGCACTTGCCACAGAAAGAAATCCCTTGTGTGAACTCAAGATAAGTCGTCGTGTAGGCAGATGAACATTTCTCTTTGCATTTCCTCTGCATTATTATTATTTCTATGAATCTCCTGTTACAACGTTCACAAGCCATACACTGATCATTACACTGTACACATGCAGTGCACAACTACAATGTTGTAATGCAATGCACTATTTTGCTTAACATTATCTCTGTCTCTTTACCCATTAGAAATTTCTATCGTATTTTTCTCTAGATCTGTATTATTGCTTAGTATGCACAGTTTCCTATTAAAATCCTTAGTGTAATATCGTAGAGTGTAATGTAACTGTATTGCACATATAATAGTGAGCATAAGATTCATCGCAGTGTACTCTGACTAGGTTGATCTGGTTGTGATTTACAGAATAAAGGCTTGTGTAGTTCTTTGTGTGCATTAAATGACTATATGAAGTACTCAATGCTTTTCTCCTAGGTATGCATACTACTTGATTCGTATTGTTGTACATTAGATAAGATATGAATTATATTGTTGTAGTGTCTGTATAAGTGCATTATATACACACAGACTTGAGTCACAGTTCAATTGAACTGAATCAAATGCCTAAATAGTATACACACTGCAAAAAGCTTTATAATAGAGGTATATGTACATCTTTTAAATTTAACAATTACATTCTACAGCAACTAGCAACACGAAGACTTAAAAGATCAAGGTAAAAATACTGAGCTGTACAGAACAATCCCCTCCGTTAAAAGACTCACAAGCTTTTTCTTCATTTACTAAACTCAAGAAGTTTCCATCCCCGTGTTTATACGTTTCAGCGTTCAACTATTCTCTATAAATTAACATTTAATTCCTGAAGCACATCTCATTTTAATTCCGACGGCTCAACTCGAATCAGCAATCAAGCAAGCAAGACCAGACGAACCTGATTCCCAAATCTGACTAAGGCACGAGGTTACAAGAACAATTCAAACCAAGACTAACCGCATAATAAAGAATTCCATAAAAATTTAAAGTCGCATATCCATTTTATACGCATTTGAATACTGTTGTACTAAATACTACTGCTAGTTGGACTAAACAACTTAAAGGGAACAGTCATAATCTGGGAGTATAGAAAAGCTTAAAAGTTTCGTGAGTGACTTCTGTTTGTAATAGCTTCATGATAGGACACTCCAGGCGAGTCTTCTCGTCTTTTAATCTCATCAGCTTCAAATCGTGAATTACGTCTCCGAGAACAAGAAACAATCGCTATAAAACCATCGAGAAAAAGTGGCACTTCCACTCACGTCATTGGATCAACTGGATTTTTGCTTTAAAAACCCAAGACATTAAATTTGTATCTATTGACTTACAATTCACCTTGTCTCACCCTGTCGAGAATTTAATTGGCTCGTTCTCCAATCGGAAGATACATTCTGATAAAAATCGAACACAAATTACTAAATCTACAATCCACCAACATATTTCCTACATACTTATTCCCAGAAAAAATCTTTGCCTGCGTAACACACTACTAACACTACAGATATACTAGCCTAATTTTTCTAATTGAATTTACAGCTCTGTTCTCTAATAAAATTCAAGTCAATCTGATTTTTGAGGTTTGGTTTCATTAATGCTACATTTTTTCCTATATACAAATGCATGAACTCTGTACTAATCTAATACAGATATAAATACACTTATATCATTCACACATTCACACCAAGTAAGCAGAAGCATAACTTTTACATTTCTACCATTAAAGTACCTATAGTATTTGTCTTGCAGCAGTGTGAGACTGCACTCACAATCAGTGCAGTGTACATTGTACTATAGGTGGAGTACCTACGTAAAAGTAATTTGAACTGGCCTAAAACAAAATAATTGTGAGTTGTATGTATATATCTCCTATATATAGCAGTTTGATGCGGATTTGTGTGTTTGGACCAAAGCAAAAGTTAAAGGAGTGTGTATGGCAGTGTAACTGAGGCAAAGTAAGAATAGAAGCTACACAGATATTATATATAGGATCATAAAGTGTATGGTTAGGTTTTGGAGTAGGTGTTTGTGTAGTAAGGTACATTACATATGAAATGAGCATGAAAGGTTCATGAAGAGTTGAGAATAAGTGGAGAGTATGAGAGTATATAAGAATGAGCTAAGAATTTATTAGCCTTCAGTTGAGTTCAGGCCTGTCTGGTCATTCCTTATTACCATAAGTGAAGGGAATGAGGAGATTTGAGATTTGAATTTACTCTACAGCTATTAGTAGTTGTTAGTAGGTAGGAAAACACATTAGCATTACAATAGTAGTGCAATCACAAGCAACTACTATTAAAATATTATCAGTAGAACAGAAGGAATAGGAAGTGCATGTGAAAGTGAAACTTTAGCTCTCAACCTGTTATTCATTAGATTAGATTATTATTCTAATTCGTATTGCATTGCTATTACATTACATCTTTGGTCAAGCAGAGAGCTGTTGGTTCTACACTGGACCAAAGACGACCAGACTCTCTTCTTTGATTTGATTAGTGATTACATACACACTACACACAGATGCAATCACATTCTATTGTCTAAAGACACCACGAAACTTCTACTACGACGCTCCTGCTCCTGCTTGTTCATGTTGAAAAGTTGTTTCATTGTTACCTCGTTGTTGCGTTGCATTAAAGATTAGTTGTTATTAGTCAGCAGAGTTACGTTACAAAGAATCTGTGAAACTGTTACACGTTACACCACATTCGTTCAACACATACATTACATCCTACCTTTCTGTTCTTGTTTCGTCCACTGTTTTCTTTTTTTTCCCTTCTCTTCCATTTCCCTATCAATCGTTCCTTATTTCCATTTTTTGTTGCCAATTTGCATATTGCATTTTTGTGTGAACCTTGTTCCTTGCAACCAACTCCTTCGGTTGGGCTCCTTGTGGCCGAAACTTCTAGTCTGGTTTACAACTCAGGTAAGAATACTATACTATTTCCTCTAACACAAATTTAACACGAGGCTTAGCGTATTTCTATACTATATTTGTCAAATAGTTCAAAATGGCCTGAAATTTCTGAGAATCAGGTTACAGTTGACCTTTGAAATATTTTCTCAGATTCTATTGCAATCACATCAGTTTCTTATTATTGTAGTGATACGCAAAAGTAACGAAAAATTTAATTAACTTTAATTTCAGCTCGATTGCATTTGTATTTTCGAAAGTTATGGTGAGACTATATACCAACTAACTACGGCTGTCCTAAATCATAGCAGAGTTAACGTAGGAAATCGTAAATACAAATGTATCGTGTTATCCAATTATTCAGAAAGTGGAACATGAGAATTCCCTTTAGACTAGCTTTTCATTGGAAATTATTTTTGTAGAACTTTCGTGAATTTGCTGTGACGCTTCAAAAGTACTGAAATATTTCATAGCTCTACTTACAGATCTGCAATTGCAGATGCTGCAGGAATGATATAAATCTTTGTTGCGAAATTTTAGGATTGCAATTTGTTATAAAATATTTAGAGTAGAAATAACTACAGCGGAAATATTTTGTTTGCAGTTGTTACAAATAGGGGAAGATGACTCGTTTGAATCTCCCCATTCTGTTGGTGCTGACTGTTGCAGCGTACCAAGTCTCAAGTCAGGAAGACAATCCCAACCCTCTGCATCCCAACACAAAGCAAATTGAGAAATTATGTAAAGACCGAAACGAAGAGGAATACTTTCGATTGTCAACTGAGGGTGATTGTCGTGACGTCGTCCGCTGTGACAAAGCCGGTCTAACAGGCACCATTCGTCTTGCAGGGGTCAAGTGCCCTAATGGCTTGGCTTTCGACATCTTCAAACAGACTTGTGACTGGAAAGGGCGTGTCAACAACTGCGATAAATTGGAAAGTCAGTCTTGAGTTTTTTGCTCGTTTGTCTTTCGAATTCATTATTGACAACCTTTAACGATAACATATCTCTACAGACAGATACATGTGCAGCATACATTTATTTTATACGTACAAGGAAGCATGACTTGCTATAATTCGCAATCTCATTATGTTATAATACTAAAGACAAGAGCATTTACTACACAGCTATTACAAGTACAAGTCCAAAACAAATTCCTGCAATTTTACGTATAGAGTTCCATGAACTGTGTCGTAAATCTTGTGTATTTGTTCACGAAACAAATGGAGGCTCGCTTGCTAGAAGAATAAAGTAGTCTCGTATCATGCACTATCCTATCTCAACTGCAAACTATTAACTATTGATATTTATCTTGTAAACAAAACTGACATACGACATGAGTAATACTTGCAATTCATTGAGGCATGTAATCAAAAATTAGGTTTAGTATTTGATTGCTTTATAAAGACAGAGGAACTAAGTAGAAATAGTCGATAAAATATAGAAAATATATCATTAATGCAATCAATAGCCTGCCTTACAACAACAAACCATTTCTTTCAGCAATCATAACTTAGCGCATGTAGGTGGAAGTGGAAATGCGAAGCTATTAATAGATACTTATCCCATATAATTTCATGTAGAACCTACAAATGTACAACCCAATAAGGAAACTATTACAGTTTTCATACAACTTGTAGGAATACTATCACACTTATAGATTACAGAAATAATTCTTCAGTGTTAGTTGTGCTATCTACTTACACTACATTAATATTATTTGAGCAAAGAGATCTTTACGAGCTAAAAATAATTTTACCCATTGCAAATAGACTCAGGGTACAGTTATGTAACAAGTATAGTCTTTTTGTTGCTCGCTCGCCTGTACTACACGCTCCGGCGGAAAGGTTTCTTGAAAAGGTGTTATTTACATCTTTAGTTACAGCCGGCTCCTTTGAGCTTCTTTGCTCTTAGATATCAAACATTTGAACTTTTGATCCGACATTTTTTATAAATGTGTATACTACTCACAGTGTACTCAGATTCTCATGTTTTTTATTAAGTAAGTATACACAATAAGGCTGGCTAGGCTATAATATATGATTTTCTGCTTGAGAGTAGATACTCCAATTTTTCAATTAATGATTAAATAGTTCATAAATGCAGATATAAATATTAGTCTCATTTCATAAGCCTCAAATCAAATGCCATAAAATTAACGTAGGTATTTACCTTTCGCTTCATTAAGCATTTAAAGTGCCATAATAATGTTAAAAATGTTGCCTAAACATTAGCATATTAGTAGGTTAGTTGGCAACTTGGTTTGAATTGTCAAAATAAAGGGTAGATACATAAAATGCATATTACATTTGCATGGATGGGTATTGTGGTGGTTGTTGTAATAATAGTAAAATCATCTCTAGCCTATTATATAGTTTATTTTGATTGATGGATACATGTAGCGGTTTTGGGGATAGTTTAGGAAAAATAAGTAACCATTAAAGTTACAACTGAGAGATAGTTTTATGATATAAAACATTGATTTTATGGCTGAACTTGTATGAACATTTCTGTTACGTACGGTAATAACAATAATCCAAGAGAGAAATATCTTTTGGCCTTCCTTGGAGAGATAAATGTTACGGAGGCGCTATGCAAAATCTGCAAAGCCAAAGTGTGCAATGCAGTGCGGAGAGCTAGACATCAATAATGTAACTGAAATCTGCATTCAAGTTCAGTCTGTGTCCATATTCTATTATTATGCTCTTTGAATGTATGTAATGCATAGTTGTACGTGATGCTGTGTGATATTAGTACTTCTCTCACATCGTCTACGTTCATGCACACAGATAAATTATAATATTGTTTTCCTTCCTCAAAGTTTTGCAACTTAGTTCAATATTTCTGGTTTTCAGGATTCAATATATTACGCTATTTGTACATCTCCAGGTTCCATTTTATAGTAGAAAAGACATAAAATAATGTTCCTAAATACGTGAGCAAGGATGCGGAGGAATAATAATATTCACATTTGAAAAATGTAGCTTTAGGCTTCTCTGAAGGAATTTTCCCTTTTACTTCGACTTGACTCTGTGCTGCTACATCACATAATCACATCCCGATTGAACAATATTTTATTCTCCGTTTACTTTGGTTGATAGAGCCGCGAAAGGTGCTGCCAAACCTGGTGACGGATGAGCCTGTCTGCCCGGATGGAAAACTGCAGTGTGGAAACGGAGAGTGCATTGACAAGGCTTTGTTCTGTGATGATAAAACCGACTGTTCTGACGGCTCCGATGAAAATGCCTGCAGTAAGTTACCAATTTTGCCGTTTTTCTCTCAAACACGTAGAACAACTACCTTAACTTCTTTACGCAAACCTATAATGTCTCTATCTCTCTCCATTATAACTTTACTTGCGGGCTGGTTTTACTTGTTTCTTACCCCGCTTGCAAAAAGATTTCTTCCTTGCTCCTACTTTTACATAAAAGACCCACTGTCTTGAGCTCCTTACATAATTCTTGCTAAAATACTCAACGTAGTGTACTATAAAGAGCCTAAACAGTGCATTCTCCTATAAAAGAAAAGAATATTAACGTTGGGTGTATCGAAAAGACAGGCACTTGAATCAAATTCGTCTCATCTCAACTTTAGCAAAGAACGATGAACTTTACGCGTTGGCTAAGTTGAACTTCATGTGTAGCTTGAGGAAAACCCCGTGCCGCCTTGCGTTGCGTATGTTCGTCTCCTAAGGCATAATAATAACCTTTTTCCAATCGAATCTTCCTTGTAAGAAAATACAGGACAGTACAACACTACACTACAGAACACCAGCCGTGGTTTTCTTTATTCTTTTCTTAGCTTTGCCCCACACAGTCACCTTTCAGCTGAACTCAGTCCTTCTCTTATCTCCTATTTGCTCCACTTCACCGAACGCTCTAATAACATTTCATCTCACATTCAATCCCATTCAATCCACAACCAAACTAACACAGCACTCTCGTCTCTCTCCAGTCTCTCTCCAGTCTATCCAGCCATACACGCTCTTTAAGCTTCCGTCTTCTTGATACAATCTGCACACAGTGCCCTTCCTTCCCTCCCTCTCCCACACTCGTGTCATCTCCGACTCTATTACTCCTATATAAAACTACCTAACCAAGTACTCACCAAAAATCTCATACATACCCATTCCAAATCCACCTAACTATGTACTACCCATGTATTCCATTTGCAACTTCTTACTTATAAATACATACACCATATTATATACACTCTGTATAAACATAATGTGCCCCTACTCAATGTATCTGTACTACTGTATTCATTAAATTCCTTATAAGGCAATACCAACACATGAACATACGCAGTATACGTTTGTGCAAGTACCTATGTACAAATATTCTCTAAGCGAAAAATGAAATTTCAATGGCCTTGTGAGTGCAGTCTATGAATTCAAAGTCAAAACAGATTCTTTCAATTTCATTTCGTCTTTGTTTATTCAAGCATTTTCTATGTTCATATTATAATGATACGACATGGCAAAGAGTCAAAAGCTTCCAATATTTTTGACTCTCTCCATGTCTGTCTCTCTTATTAAAACTTACGATTTCTCTTTGAAAGCCGATGAGGCTATGAAACACAAGTAAAACTCACTGTGTGTTAAACATAAAGCAATCTACTTCCACTAAATCTCATCCACGCTTCGCTTTCGCTATAAATTATGTGTGTCCTTTTAACTAGTGCTATGTAACTAGTGGATTTTAGTGGTTAATGCTTACGCAACAACCTACAGTCTATTAGTAGCTTGCTATACGTATAAACTCTAAGTCCATACACGTCAAATCTCACATACATGAATTCATGCAAATGAATAACCAACAATTATTCCATTAGCTGTTGAAACGGACCCGAACCGTGCTCCCGAATGTGACCCCACTCAGTGTGTTCTTCCGGATTGTTTCTGCTCTGCTGATGGAACCAGAATCCCAGGAGCTTTGGAACCCAATTCGGTATGTAAACCACGATTCGCTAATCCGTCTTTTGGTTACCTGTATACCTACACTTTAGTACAGTGTTTCTACGTATTTACTTATAAATTTAAAATGTCTATACTGCGCACCCTATCAATTTGTTGCATACGCAAATTTACATTATCATTACTACATAACAATAGAGATTAGTTTACAATATACAGCAACCAACAATATTCAGTTAATATGTCTGGGAGTAAATGATAGTCTTTATTGTGTGATCCGCATTATTAGTTGTGTTAAAGTGTTGTAAAGGAGTTTTATGTATTGTCATGTCAGTTTTATTCGTCGACCTAGAAAAGAAGATTTAGGAAATAGTTTGACTACCTCATCCGTAGCTTTGCTAACAAGTATTGAGCCTAAGAATGAAACTATTAGTATTTACAATGGAGTAACATCTTGGATAGTTCTGGTGAGACTGGTAGTTCGACACAAACCAAAAGTGGACTACTAACAGAGGATTTTAGAGGGAGAGGAATGGAGTAGTGGAAATGTAGAGCGGGGGATGCATTGGAAGTGGCTGTGGCGGAGTTGTTTGGGCTTATAGCTTAGCTCACCTTCTCTGTTTACTCACTTGGGATGCATCATGAATCTGATGCTAATGCAGTACACGTAGCCCATTAGATCGAATTAAATTGCCCAAAAACAAATAAACTATGCACTGAGTACAGAGCAGAGAGTATATAGCGGGTAGCTTATTGACTACTTATTGTTCGTATTACTTCCAGTAGTGCTCCAACTGGGTATTACTAGTATTACTGCTACTCCGCGGCTCTGGATAATTCACAGCATGACTTTTACGTGCTATTAGTGTAGTTTTATATGCTTATGTGGCAAATCCCTTTATGCAAAATGTAGGTTCATAGACTGCGCTGGAATTGACTGTAATATGACAAAGGGAAACAAAATAGCTAGAGGAGCTTGGAAAGGGTAGCCCATGCGTTAAAGTAAATAAATGAGAGACGAGTCAGAGGTTGAATCTCCGTTAACAGAACAAGAAGTTGTTCTATTCCTATCTGTAGGCCATGAGAGCACCAGCTCCTCCTGCACCTCCTGCCAACCAACATCAAACAAACAAACATGTATGCTTGTTCGTGCGATCTGCAAATCTGATCAGGTCTGTCTGCTATGCGTACAAACACTCTCCTTCACCAACTTACCTCTATTTCTTGTACTAGAACAAATCCTCTATTTTTAGCAACTACCTTACATCAGTCTCAACCAACTGTGTCGATATCTTACACTACTCCCATAAAACACCGTTGTTCCTACTAAAATGGTCTAAATACAGGTAGCCAATATTTTAAATGTTTTTAGATCCCATTTACACTGACAGTGAAGAGAACATTAAATCGTACCATTATTATAAATAATAAACAAAGTAATCAACTAACCTAAAGAAGCTAACTATAAGAAAACAGTCTAGACTTTGCAATTGCAATTAGTGTTTGCTGGCAGATGCAGACAAATATTTTTAGGCAGTTTCAAAACACACGTCGAAAATAAAGGTAGTTATTTGGAACCCAGTGTAAAATATGGGAAATGATGCGACTGTTGCAAAGGACTGGAATAGTATTCCTATGAACTTTGTTCTGAAAAGACAGATAAAGACAAAGAGTAGAGGTGGTGCGTTAAAAAGTTTATGATCAATATTCTTGAAGAATTTCAGGCTAAAATACGTATTTCCTTACTAGCGGGTGAAATGAAACGAGCGATTACGCTGGAAACGCATCAAAGCACACAATCTACTTCAAAGGCATTTACATGCCTACTTTACGTGAGCTGAGCTTCTTGTCTTATTATTGTTAGTTCTATCTAACGCCTGAAATGCGTAGCATCATCATCGTGCCGTAAATACTGTATGTTATGTATGTAGTACGTAGCTGTAAGTCTAGTCAGTCTTTATTCTCCTTTATACGTATACCTACTAGGTACTCAGTAATAATACAAAGCCATTTCAGGTTAGATTTTAGTACTAGAATGTAGAAGTAGTAGTATCCTTAGCATGATTCCACCACAAGCGTAGTTATCGTACATAATATTATGATGATGAGAGAGATTAAGTGTCTACTACACACCAACTTCCATTGCATTACCTACCTGAAACTATCTGGCTATCAAGCGCCTTATACATTTCTCGAGCCTACTCCCTCGTTCTCACATAAATAGAGCATGTAGCTTGTCTTGGTTTTACATGAGATACAGAAAAGAGTTCATTGCGGTTTAGTCGGAGAGTGGGGAAGCGGGATATTGCTGGAGCAGTTGTACTGGCGTCTGCCTGCAACTAACGATAAGCTAAATTCTCAAGTGCAAACTCTTAAGAAAAGGTTTAAAGTCTTCTTGAGACATTTATGTTGAGAAGAAAGAGCTCAGAGCCTTTAAGCAGCGTTCACATCTCCTGCCTTCTATACTTTCCACTCTTATAAACACTAAATACCAGAATACAGTCTCTACACCAGCATTATCATCTTTATAATGTTAATACATAGGTACCACAAGGTATAAGGTATCTTGTACTATGAGTACAGAAGACAATCCCAAATACAAAGCTCTGCAGTGCAAATAGTGTTTGTGCAGAGCTTCTGTTTGCTAAAATAATTTAAAATAATGTGTGGTATAGAGGGAGAGTGCGTGGGGCACATCCTTACTATGCCCCACACGATTGTGCTATGGCATTCTTTATATTAAACGTGTCAGATTATGTGAGTATTGGAGATTTAGATGTTTGAGAATGTCTATCTTGAGAAGAAAAGTGTTAGTGTGTATGAGAAAATGTTGATAGGATAGGATAAGAGTGATATTGAGACTATGGACGCTATGGTGGAGTATATAGGAGGGATAATGTAATGCAACGTGACCAAGTTAAATGTATTGTTAGTTGAATGCTAAAGTGGTGGAGTAGCTTTAGTGCTATTATATGGAATTGACTTGGTTTCCAGTGTGGTACATTCCGTCTCTCTTTCTCTTTCCCCCTACTTGCCTTGTCTCTGACTACGTATAGGTAGTTAGTCAACCAGCTAATGAAATGTAACAAGCTGAGATGAATTGAATCAAATAGCTAAAATATAATAGAATTGCAACATAAAAGGAATTTTGGCAGAGTTCTGCAGTCAAAGTGACTAGTAAAGGAGGTAATGTCAGCAGAATGGATAGTATGCACCTCATGATTACTAGTTTTATCTGGTTTCTTATTTCTTTACGTCCACACACTCCATAGTCAATCTCAACCCAAAGACATAGCCAACTAAGTTGTTAGACAATATGCATTCTGCGAAATTGGCTTATTTTATTATGTTGTATCACGCAAGATGTTATAGCGCAGTACTTTATACATAGGATAATGTTCCAACCAGATATTGATACATTATGTTTACACGGCATACTTGTATAAAATTATATCATGACATGTTATACAACATTTACTTACGTGTTAGATAGATCGATCTGAAATCTTTATAAATACCTGTATGTACCTCTAGACGTGTATTGCATACATATCATTTTGCATGGGGATAAACAATAGAGACACTCACTGAGTTACACAAAATGAAGTGTTGACGTATTTGTAGGCTAGGCGTTTATACACATTTATTAACGTAGGAGTTACTGTTAAACTGTAACAAAGAAAGGGAGGTAGGCTATTGCTTGGTGAGTGTTGGTAATTTTGGTTTTAATAAGTGTCTTACGAGAGTGTAGAATAGAAATGGAAATTGTGGTAGGGTATAGTAGGTGTTATGATATAGTTGTTAAAATAAGTGAATGCATGAGCCTAGCACGCGGAGATCTACAAAACAATAAAATGATAAGTATGATGAATATGTGTGATTGTGTTGGAGTGCAAAGTATGGTGTGTATACCAATAGGAATATTGTATGCTTGTGTTATATGGAATTGATAATGTGAGAAAGTGGATATGTGTATTTAGGTGCCACAAATGGTCGTAATAACTTTCAATGGAGCCATAAACGTGGATAACGTGGATCTGTACGCTGAAGTCTTCAATGGAGTTCGACAAAACCCTAATGGATGTCAAATCAAAGGCACTTTCTTCACGTCACATAAATACACCAACTACTCTGCTGTCCAGGTACAATAATACGAATACTTTGTAGAGCAGTCTACCCTATATCTCTTACACTCTCCATCAATTTATATATGCAAACAATATCGCTCATAATAATGGCAAAATGTACTCTGCCATTGCTTTTCCTTGTCATCACTTTCTTAAGCCATTATTTACTTAATGCTATTCAAAATTCACAATCTCTCATCGCCAAGCGATAGACAACCTCTTCTATTCAAAATGTTGGCCTGAATTTGACTCAGCTCCAGTTCCCTTCTCAAATTCATAATATTCGTTTCACAAAATGAGTCTCCGTCCTCCCTTTGCCCTCCAAATTCTACCCGACCTATACCAAACTCGTTTGTGAACACTGAACACATACATTAGAGCATAACGTATTAAAACTGTTATTTTATTGTACGCTATACGTATATGTCTTTCCTATGTACCATTATCACTAGAAACATATTATGCACTTTTCCTTTCTATTCTTTGTTATACGAAATCTATTTTCGTCTGCAGAAATGTACACACATAATATTTGCCATGTCGCTAAAAGTATAATCTCATTGCTTCTTAGAGCGAGGGCTTCTTACAGGGCTGCACACATGAAATGCATACGACAGTTGTTAGTCCAAGGAGCAAAACCTTGTCCTGTCTTTACTCTTGATGCTTCTCTATTGTGCAAATCTGCCTACACTCTATTCAATGTACAGACGGAATTCAACAAGACTTAGACTCTCTACGCATTTCAACTGAAACGGAGCATTGTACACTTTCAGAATGAAAAGAGTCCAGACAGAAGGCAAAATCCTTCAAAGTGATTTCCTAGCGACATTACTATCAGCACAGTACTTGTTATTTATGACTACGGCCTATACAGCTCTCTCTATCTTTACTATGAATATATAGAATAGAAATAGTGCATGCATATTTTAACAGTGCAAGGATAGATATAACAAAAGAGTGTGTACAATATTCGGAACCATTACCGACAGGTAGTAGAAGGTTATAAGGCAAAGCGTTATTCTTATTATGGTTAAGATTTGTATGTGAAGTAACTGCGAAACCGAAATTTGCACGTACTGTGTGTTTCTATTATCAGATGTAGGGTTTTGCTTGTAGTATTTTCTGCAGAATCATGAGGGAAATTCATGAACATGACCATATGCAATAGAGTGAGCTAATAAAATATTACTAGTAAAATAATGTTGCAATTTTATAGAGATTGCATTAAGTAACCACCTGCACAAATGCATGCAAGTCATTATATGCTAGACATATCTATTGTGAGTCAAAGATAAGAGTAGAATATGTAAAGACGAAGAATAGAGGAAAAATTTCTAGCAGAATGGAAAAGTTATAAAGCAGAAGCCTTGGAAAAGAATGGAAATGTTAGCCTGAGACTTTACTTACTTTTGAGTGTTTCAAAGTGCCCCATTTCCCTTTTTATGTGCCGTAATCGTAGTCGTAGAGTTATTTTCAACTTTTAGGGGTTTCGGTTTAGCTGGGTCGATTCGTCGACCTAGATTCAGTGCTTTTACGTCAGTCAGTCACTGTGTCCTACTGAAATGTTTGCTCTTTGTCCCAATATTCAGTTCTGTGAGTTTAAACGTGACGTTCTCCTAGCCTTCTTGCATTGTCGACCGCGGTGATGGCGAATGTCCTTTCTTTACTGTTACTGTTGCGCTAAATTGCTTTATATATTGACTATTGACAGCTGGTTGCCTTTATAGTGTGACACTGTGCCAAAGTGCCAACTCAAAAACTCCTAAATGAGAGAGAGAGAGAGAGAGTTTGGCTGAACAGTTTTGTCGAATTGAAACTAAAAAGTCGCTCCTCATGCTGATTTCTTTCTTTCCTGTATTTTACTTTTGTTCGTGTTCACCACACAGTGCTAGTAATGTACCCAGTTATATAAGTTGCAAATAGGAAAGCCTCGTAGAATTTGCACCGGCTCCATTGTTGCCTTTCACATTAGTTTGGTCTGTCGAATCACAATTGGTATGCTATGATATCATGAAATCCGAGAGCACAGCTCGATCTCACACTGAATTTATTGAAGGTTAGACTTTCGAAAAGGTTTCTATGCTATACCTCACACAATTATTTTGATGCTTTCGGGAGCAGATTACTAGATTTATTATTGCCAGCTATTCGGGTATATTTATAGTGGTCTTTATAAGGTTTTCGGTTCGGGCATGACTAAGTAAGCGGAGCAAAGCGCTTCTGCTTGCAGTTTACTTTATTTTGCCACTTTGGACGTGGACGGGTGGTGTAACAAAGTCCTAGGTAGAAGTTGCAGCGATTGATAATGGTATTCAAGAACATTGGAAGTTGATATTGTTCGTGGTCTTTGGCCTGGCCTTAATGTTCTTTCCCCATGTTTTGTTTGCCAGTGTAATGACAACGCTAATGTTTATTCTTATTCTTCTCTCGTGTCTTGCCTTGCCTTGTGCTACTTGTGCATAGAATGAATTTGCCTGCTATACGGAATTGATGGCTTGTTTAGACATTATTGGAGAACGGGAACTGCCTTTAGTGTTGTGTAAGAATTTGCACCATAGTAAAATGTAGTGTTGTACATATTGTTGGTGGGATGTGGATGTTGTTAATAGGATAAAGATACTATTATGTGGCTATGGAATTAGCATATGTAGTCAATTTGCAACAGACGGTTTCTTTGACTTTGTGTTTTATTTTTCGTTGTGTATTGATTTTTCATAGGAACTGCACAGACAAGGACATGAGATTGCTAGTTTCTCGGTCACCAACAAAGACGACCCAAAGTATTGGACGGACGGATCTTACGATGACTGGTTGGCGGAAATGGCCGGAAATCGTCTCATCATAGAAAGGTGCATTGTGTTCGTATTTCATTGTTCTGTTTCCGCGTTCACTGGAATGAAGATAACTTATGTTTGCCCTATTTTCTTCAATTAGATTCGCTAATGTCACTGATGGCAGCGTCATTGGAGTCCGTGCTCCCTACTTACGTGTTGGAGGAAACAAGCAATTCGAAATGATGGCTGATCAAGTAATTACTCATTATGCTATTGCAAATATTCCCTTCATTTCAATCTGATCAATTAACAAGGAATGACATGACATTTTGCGAATTTTTTTAGTTCTTTGTTTACGATGCTTCTATCACCGCTCCATTGGGCCGAGTACCAATCTGGCCTTACACTCTTTACTTCAGAATGCCACACAAGTGCCACGGAAATGCCCAAAACTGTCCATCTCGTTCTCACCCTGTTTGGGAAATTGTCATGAACGAACTTGACAGAAGAGACGACCCAACCTTCGACGAATCTCTTCCAGGTTGTCATATGGTATCCTCTTGCTCTAACATCCAAACTGGAGATCAATTCGGACGGTAAGCAACCAGAAAAATGGTCACTCTAGCTGAGTTATTAAGAACTCAGAATATTATTGCAAAAATCGGTTGTACTAATTCATATTTATTATTGTAGTCTTTTGCGTCACAATCTCCAACGCCATATGTCCACCAACCGTGCTCCATTGGGTCTTCATTTCCACGCATCTTGGTTGAAGTCTAAGAGAGAATTCAGAGAAGAACTCGGAAAATTTATTGACGAAATGTTGGGCAAAAATGATGTTTACTTTGTTACTATGCTCCAGGTACTTACAAATCCTATGTGTTCATTATTACGAATAACAATGAATTATTCATTTGTACACGATGCCTTATATGTTCGGACACCTATTAATGTTTGCATTGAATTTTCAGGTCATCCAATGGATGCAGAACCCAACTGAACTGACAGCTCTTCGTGACTTCCAAGAATGGAAGGAAAAATGTGACGTTAAAGGTCAGCCCTATTGCTCCCTGCCAAATACTTGCCCATTGACAACCCGAGAATTGCCAGGAGAAACTCTTCGTCTTTTCACTTGCATGGAATGTCCAAGACATTACCCCTGGATCCTCGACCCTACTGGAGATGGAGCATCTTTCAAGTAGAAAGCAGACTTAAGATATTATTCTTCTCGACTGCTACTGACTACTTCGATATTACACATTATAATTCTCTGAAACTGTAGCTCTATAATGACACAAACGCATTTTTACTATTTGCGCTGCGTTTCACAACTGTACCGCGCTACAAAAACTAATAATGTAGGTAATGTATGTAAAAGTACTTTAATTATGAAATGAACCAAATGAATCAAAGATTCTTGGGGGAAGAATGTGGTGTGGTGTGTGAAAAGTTTAAGAATCATAAATCTCATTTTCTCAATTATAATTTTAAAAGCATTTTATATTACAATAAATATTGTATAAGATTTCATAAAATGTCAAAGTAATTTTATGTTTGTACACTACATCCTCTGACTACAATAAATAAATGTTAAAACTATAAAACAATAAACTTAATTTTTTAATTAACTTACATTTGTATGTTAGTACATTTGTAACTAACTAATTTTATAGAGTGATTTAGTCATACTTGAATTTTTGTAAGTAGTACATAACAAGTAATTACTATTTCAGAATTAAGTTTCCCCAAAACTTGCTTTCATTCATTCATTCAACTAGTAGCATGAAGTAGTTAGTTACCTACTTACAAATTACAATTAGTATAAAACAATTGATCTTTTAAGTACCTAACTTAACTTACTTTAAAGTTTAATACACATACCTATACTATTATAGCAATCGAATTATAAATCAATGTTTATAGTAATTGTTAACAATTCAATTGTTCAAAAATAAAAATCATTGCATTTTTACCTTAATTGCATCATACTGTACATCGTGCATCAGCTCAATTAAAAACTTCGAATGTACATAAATTATAAGCAGGAAGTACGCATGTTTAAATGAAACAGAACTTTTTCATTTTGAAAATCATTTTGCATTTTTCAATCATTTTATTTTTTGTAAATCTATACACCTTTAGCTATTACAGCTCAATATCTTTTTTATTAATTCAATGTATTTTGTACAGATGATTTTTCAGTAGCAATGCCTATGAGTAATGTGTGTGTTAATTTAAATGTACATGTTTACTAATCTGTCACGCCTCCGTTAACTGATATTTAAAAATCATTTCATACAAATCTGCCTGACATATGTTTTCCATATTGTGATGTAGCCGAAGAACCCGTCAAGATCAAGCCTCATTAGATTTTCCATTTCTCAAACGAGTCCTTGCAACTCTTAGTATATAGGTACCTGTTTTTTAATTAATTCATAATCATTATGTAGTCTACTGTTGAGAAGCAATGTAGAAATGGCTCCAATGTAATTGGAATAATATTATGACTATGACGTAGTCGAATTTCGAGTAGATTTGTATATCAAAGGAAAAGACATTAATGTACCTAACCTTTGTATGACTTTACTTACCTACCATACGACATTATAATTTAAATGAATCTGAGAGAGAAAGCTGCTTTTTGTTTATTTTTCACTATTTATTAATCTCATATAGCTTAGCTTAGTCAATGTATCTAGGTAGGTAGGTTAGGTACCTAGTACCTACTATGAACATAGTAGACTGCATTATATTATTACCAGACATCGGACTTGCATGTTCGGAAAAAAGGAAAACATGTACAAGTACATGTTCGAAAAAATG
>JAQFYB010001511.1:0-31862 GCA_034694085.1 Pogonognathellus longicornis | reverse complement strand
GCAACATTAACTTCACAAACGTTTGCATTCTAATTTTAGTAACAAGTTTCCGGCGAAGAGATATTGGAATTAATTGGATTTGTTATTGCTTTTCTGGTAAAATTAACGGTCAGCCGCCACACCGGCCTTAACAGCTATCTCTTTCTAGAAAGTAGTACAATAAACAAAATTGAAACAAGCTCTTCATTCAGATTCATACTAGAGCTAATGAATTCGTGGTTAAATCTGAATGCAGGGTTTGTTTAACTTATGTTTGTTTCGCTACATTTTTCAAAAGTTTGTTGGGGGAATCGATAGGAATAATGTCTTTGAAGAAGTTAGGTTATGTGAATGTGACTACACTTTAGAAAGATTTAGGGTACGCGGTTGTATTGTAATTGTTTTGTATGTCTTATTTGTATATTTGACTTGTTTCAGCACTACAAACAGCACTCTATGTTCCGTTTTCAATGCGCGTATTGCATATTCGGTAGTGAAATTCGAGAAGATATTGAAGCACATTTTTATGAAGTACACCCTAACTTGTCAGGGAGACTACTTGATCGAGATCCCAGCAATAACAGCCGAATGGAGCCACCGACTAAGGTGCCAGAATTAATAGACCTAAGTTCTCCAGACCATGTTAAGGGGAAGAAAACTCTGATCGACCTTACATCACCGGTCAGCACTCCCATTAAGAGAGCTGTGATCGACCTTACATCACCAGTGGGCACTCCCGCTAAAAGAGCTGTGCTTGATCTTACATCTCCAGTCCATGCTCCAAGGAAGAAGATTTTGATGGACCTTAGATCTCCTGTTGAAATCGACATAATTACTTCAGATTCATCCCCAACAAAAAGAACTAGAAGTGCCACTGCTTCTGCTAAGGAGTACGACGAAAATGATGAGTATGAGGAGAATCCATGTAGGCGATTATCTTTCGATGCAGAAGATAAAGAGGGACGCATAACAAATTTGGAAGGTAGAGTTACATTCTGCTACATTCATGAAAGTAGGGATCATTATGCTATGCCTCTTACATTACAGCAGTACAATTTTGCTAAAATTGCATATTTTTGTTGAATTTTGGCTCGAAGGGCAAATAAGTTAATAATATGTTGACTAATTATTGTTAAGTAACACTAAATATTTTCATCAACCATTGGATAGGTAGAGGGGACATCTTGAAAAAAATTGCCAACTTCCCATGAATTATTGAATTATCTAAAGCAATATATTATTATCAATTTAAGAGTTTGGTTTATTGTAGTTATTGCAGATTTATCATTAGGTATCCTATTCTTGGTACATAAAAGGTGTGTTAATAATAATTGTTCATTGTAGAGTAGTGCTTGTGCTTATTGTGGTTTTACTTATTTAATCTATATTCGTGAATCGTTTGTTGAAACGCTAATCAATAAAAACACCAAAAATTGGCTTGTATGCTTGTGTTTTGTAACTTAGTTTTGCTTTTTCTATCACCCTTATTCTGTCTTAGTTGTTGTACTCTAGACCTTCAAAAATTTGTTGGAGCACTCTAGTTTCGTTTTAAAACTTTTTAGTTTGTTTTCTACATATTTCTCTAAAAGGAGTTTTTATTACGTTCTAAGCCTCTCAAAACTTGTAATTTTTTATCATAATTATGATTACTCATCACATAACGGCCTTTTAGCTTCTCAGTGTTTATTCTAGTTCTAGATTTTAGTTTAATATTCTAACTTGTGTTAGTATTTTAGATTTTTAAATAATTTGTGTACGTACAGTACGTATTTTATTAGACGTACTAGGGGAAGAGGTAAGCATTGACACTTGTGTGACTTTGTAACATGGTTATGGAGTAGAACCAAAGACAACGGTAGCATAGCGAGTGCCCAGCTACACATGCTCCGTTGCAAATGCACTAGACAACGGGTACTTTATAAGTTATTTTGCATTCAATGTGTTATAAACTTACAAGAGTGAGTATGAGATGAATAACACACCCACATCCCATGCAAAATAAATTATAAAGTACCCGTTGTCAAGGATTCTACTCCAAAAACATGGTATAAAATCACCCAATTCTCATGCTCCTACTCAATCCCCTAGTACGTCTAATTTAAAAAACGTACTGTATATTTGATTTTGAATGGCCAAGTTTATTGCCGAGTCAAATCTTGTTTCTTTAATATTATTTTCCGAGTGTTTTTATAATTAGCATAATAGCATAAGTTTATTTTACGATATTGCTCTGGTTTACGTTGCACAGCTGTGTGATCCGTGTTAGAAGCCCCAATGTTCCTAGTTGATAGGATGGACGTTTTCGAAATCACCGTGCCAGATTAAATCCCTGACAAGATTGATAAGGATGTGACAACATACTGTCACCGTCTTGTAAACCCAAATAATTGCTTGCTTTTACAATTTTAATTTTAATTAATTGTTGAATTTTTGCCTGTAAATTCTACAATTCATTCTGTTATCTGCTCTATCTGACAGTATTTTATTCTTATGCTTGTTAATAATTTTTAATTGCCATAAAAATTATGCCTCAAATTATATTTTAAGTAGATATTACTGCTTGTGTTTATAAATTGATTATTTTTGGCTGTAATGCGATTTTTTATTAAGGTATTATGCTAGCATGCATAATTACGACTTTTTAACTTGAAAATGATCTTCATATTATTGTTAATAGGCATTGTCAGTAACTTCACAGCAGAACATATTACCTAATAGTTGAGGATAAATTAATTTTTCATTAAGTTTGGATACAATTTTTCGTTATAGAATTGAATCGAGTTTAACAAAGTATTACAGCCACGTTTTCCCAAGGTGATTCTACGGTTAAAGGGAGAATGTAGTGGAATACTTCACAAAACTTCATGAAAACCATTTTTTTCATCTTGCCAGATATTGGAACACAAAATTGGTACAATGATGTTTATTATAGGACATTGTCATGAATTCGGTAATTGATTGTACTAATTATAGAATATATCTCGATTGTTAGTTTAGCAATAACCATAACAACACGTTTCGTTGTAATAAACTATACACGACACTTTCAGTAAAATGCATTGTAATTGCAATTATATAAAACTATAGTTACGATCTCATCTTTAGCAATGTCGTATAATCAAAAATCGTCAAAAATGATATAAATGGTTTTCTTGAATTTTTGTGAAGTATTCCACCACCTTCACCCTTTATCCGTACAGTCACCTTGACGTTTTCCATATAATGGTTAGAGAAAATGAAGTGCACAACGGTACTGAAATTTATGCAATAATTAAAAAAAAGTTTCAAAATTGTTCTTTAACGTTAATTTTAGGGACGAACTTATACCGGTGTGGTAATAATCCATGCGCCTTTTCATCGTTGGACGCTAATTCATACAAAGATCATGCTGCCAGTTGTGTAAACGATGACAGGATGATCCCCTGTGGTCATTGCAGTAGAAAAATGAAGTCGGTTTTCAGTTTAATGGAACACTTAAAGGTTCATGGGAAACAGCGTCAATTTTGTTCACTGTGTTCGTTTAAGTGTTGTGTCAACAGCGAATTAACTAAACATTTCAAGGTGAGGAATATTATTTTACTGCATTTATTCTTCTATTTTTATTTAATGTTTAACAGATGTCAATGAATACAGTATTGCAGGTTTTTGTCATAACGCTTTTATTGTTTATTGGCATACTGTATTCACTGAACAGATGTTGAAAGTTTTTAGCGTTAATCACTATTATTTTCAATATAATAAATCATCAATAATTTCTTTATTGTAATAAACTCTTTATTGTAATTAGTAATTACATTGTTTTCTAAACGTTGCTACAGTGACCCTACTAAATTATCAATAATATCGAATTTTTATTCCAGAATGTACATCGCGTTTCTAATTATCGCGTTTTGAAATCTGAAGAAAATGCGAATGATCCAGAGGCGACTGTCTACCCGAAAGAAACATTGGCTAAAGTTTTGCTACCTGATGTTCTACAGGCAACACATATGTTGTATTCCAACAAGGCGTTGTTCACACCATCCGACATTGACAAAATCCCGTCGTCGAGCATATTCAGGTAAACTAGTACACTAGTTGTAGATCTAATTATTAGTGCTGTTATGTGTATACGTAAACTGCGGTTACATATTATAAAGATATTGACTTTGTGGTAGAATTATATTTAAAAAATTATTTGGATTTCAGCTCGTTTGTGCACTGTGGTCTGTGTCCATTCAACACCAAAGTGAGATCTAATTTGGTCCGCCATTTGAACTTGCATCTACAATCTGAGGAAGAAGGTGGTAAAATGACGGTTGCTAATACCGTCCCGGTGAATCCTGTCCCATGTTTGTCTAGAAATGAGATGTTTTTTGATAAAATGACCAACTGGGCTGGTAGTTCGCATCAGAAAAACAAGTATGTTTATGTTGAAATGAAGGATAAGTTGTAAAACTAGATATATATGTGTTATATTGGAATTCAACGTTTTTACTAACAAATTACTATTTTCTAAATCACTTTGAATTTGTAGTGGGTCTGGAGTTAGCAAAGAAGATGCGTCAAAGTTACCACAGTTCGTAAAAGAACAGTTCAGATTTCAATGCAGTGTGAGTAACTGTCAACAAATCACAGTTGATGATAGTATGTTGAAAGCCCATATGAGAGCCTTACACTCTGACGTCGATATCTATAAATGTCCGCATTGCCTTAAAAATGGAACGTCCGGTAAGAAAACTGTAAAAGTATTACTATTCATAGTTTATTGGTAGCTGTCAATTTCTTCAACTATTAAAAGGTGTTCCTAAGGACTGGATAGTATAACAGGTATATTTTAATTGGATATCAAAATGTTATTATTTTGCTGTTATTGGCAAGTTCAATGGACTAATGCAGTACTAAGGCGATACTATGCAGCAGTATTATGCAGAATGAAAATAGTAATGCACAATTTATGTTCTTTGGAATGTTCCAAATCAATGAATTTTACTGTTTTGTTAACTTTTGTTTTTCTTCAATGATCAAATTAATGGGTCTTTACAGATAATAGTGTTTCATTTTTGTCAAGTGGTATAAATATATTGTATAAACCAAAATTCGTAATGATATGATATGGTGCAAGGTGTAAGGTAAAATATGTATTCATTATTGGATAAATTGACATAATCTGAAAGTCATTAATGTAGTAATTATTGGTGTATATTATTTATTAATGTAGATCAAGAACTTTTTGAATACAAGCAGATATGTAGTACTATATTATGTCAACGGTTTGATACAGAATCAATTATTACAGATTCCCGTAATTCAGTACCAATCGACCGTATTGGAATTCATTTGAAGTTACATGGGCCTAAGTTGTATCGCTGTGGTCACTGCGATTATATTCAAACCCAAACTAGATTGGTGGAAAAACATGTGGCTGAAAAACACGTTGAGAAGAAACCGATACATTATTTGATTCGAGATTTTGATGACGACGGAAACATCGTGTCTCGTCGAGTGTCAGTTGAAGAAAACCCTAAAGCAAATGACGCATGGAGGTGCACACTTTGTGCGTACAAGACGCAGTTTACAAATTGGGAGGATGCTAAACTTCACTGCACAAGAAGTCACAACGTGCTGCATCAGTTATTGTGCAGTGCTTGCGGCTATTCTTCGGATCTGGTGTTCCAAATGGTCACTCATGTTCAGAAAAACGAATGTGCGGATGTTTCTTCATCGGCTGAGAAGGGGAGGGTTCTTATCATGTTCTGTCGGTACGTTATACTTAAAAATCACACATCTTTTTATTTTTGCCTGTGGTTTGTGGTGCACCATAAAAATTCTAATAAGGCGTTAACTGTTACTCACAACTTTTCAATTTGTCTGCTTGCTTCTAATTATTTTTATTATAGGCAAATTAATATTTTTTATTTATATAGCCTTTTCTGCTATTTGCTATGCAGCTTAAACCTGATTATACCGTAAGCAAATAATTTTAGGCTATGTTTTTTGTCTATATATTAACAAGTTGATGCGCTTTGAAATGGTTGTATTTTGTATACATTGTGTAAAAGTTTCAACCAAATCCCTAGTAAAATACCAATTAGACCCCAAAGTCGAGGTAACTGAACAGGCGTGTCCCAAGTGTTGTAAGTCATCTTTACAAAAGCCTTTGCTTCAAGTACTAAAAGCCCCAAAAATCAAGAATACTGATGTCGCATGAGTAGATTGGTGTCTCAAAATTCATTATGATTTTTATTCAAAGTTTATTATCTAAGTTCTATTGGGATACTTTCTTTGACATTTATGAGATATTGCCAGATCGTGGTGGACCAAACATTTGTTCACAACGTCAGCATATAACTCGGAATATTCGATCCTCAAAATCTCCTTCAAATTATACTCAATATAATATTCTGAATTGGCTTTTTTTGGGAGGGCTGGTTTAAGGGGTAATACTCTTCTTACTCATCTGTCAGTTAAAGCTCCCTCTGGGACTTCCTACAAAGATTTTCCTTTTAGGACACGCACACAAATATTTTGCTGATTTTTCGTGAACCTTTAGAGTCATGTACAAAAAGCCAACTAACTGTAAGGTGACCATGAATTCCCACATGACACCGGCAAGAAGGTGGATATCATACAGCTTTCTTGTACACATTTTTTGGCAAAACATTTTCCCCAAATCTTCCTGTATGCCCCTTCCTACACTTCTTGGTGACCTATTTCAACAATTGGCCATCTCATTTTGACCTTTATAATTTTCTTTTGGTCCAACAAAGTCAAATTTTCGAACAAGTGTGTTTATTCTCGGTTTACGTGGATTAGATTTCTTTGGCTTTGCAAGTCCAATTGACTTGGCGTAGCGTCGCTTTCCATTGGAAATAATGATATTATAGATACCAGTTCAGTCGCTTCGACTTTCCAATGACGAATATTTTTACCAAAAAGTAAAAGTTTGGTATTAAATGTAAACAATTGGTGTTGACAAAATATGCTATTTGTTATTACTGAGAGACTGAGTATTTCTTTGAAAAGAAAATAAAGAATAACCCCATCATCCCCATCAGTCATTTTTCAAATCAATAAAAAAAATCGGCCTAAAATGTTGACACAATGTAGACTTACTAAAGACGGTGATATCACAACTATTTAAAAGTACTGCAATTTTTGCTAGCGCTTGTAATTTGCAAAGACAACAACAAAGTCCACAACTAGTTGCTTAGGGTGTTGTAGTTTCTTCTCCGGACGTATTTATTATGGAATAATTGAAATAATTGAGTATTTAGGTTAATATAAGAAAACAATATACTCTAGAAGGTACCAGGTAAATAATTCGCCTTAATAGGATTTTTATGGTGTTTAACTTGCAATGTTTTGGTGTACGTTAGGAAGAGGTACTGGAACAAAGGAAGGTGGTGAGAGTGAGACCAAAGAAGAATGCACGCGGGCTATTTGTAGATTTATTGCACTATTAATTTTTTTGTGGTGGCTGTACTTAGTTTTTTTAAAAAAAAAGTATGACGTGGAAAAGCTTTGCCTTCACACGCAAGCTTATGACATTATTTGCTGTATACTGAAGCTTATAAAGCAAGGCCGTATACAACTGTACAGTGGGCAAACGGGCAAATTTGTAATTGCTTACACTTTCTTAATGCTGCAATCACTGCTAAGATCCTCTTGAATATGACTTTTTCAGAATCCTGATGCTTTTTTGTATACACTTCAACAGTAGATTTGAGACATGCTTCAAGTTTGAAGCGCTGTCAGAACAAATTTTAAGTACTGGGGAAACACGTTTTTCAAGCCCTTAAATTTCATTACCCCTAAAACTTATATGACTCATATTACCTAATTAAATGACCCATCATTTTAAATAGTACATTTTCCTCTAAAATGACATCTAAACCTCCAGGTTTTGAGAAGCCGTCTTAGACTAGCTATTACATCAATCAGATCAATCCCACTTGATAATATTGCTATCATAGTTCTTCCTCACATTTTTGATTTTACCACCCCCGAAAGCCCCTTCTGTATACGGCTGTAAGCTCGTAAGTGGTCGTAAATAGCGTAATCGTAAGCTGCTAATTTTTAATTAATAAACTAATAGCGTGTAGTATCGTAAGTTAATAAGTTTGTGATTTATAGCTTTAATTTGCATTTTGTGCATTAAGGATTTTGAAATGTTTTGCTTGTCTTAGCGTATACATGCATATAACTAGGTATTACAACACATTTGTTTTACCAGCATGGTTTGTACATTTTATATTTTCTTATAGTTGTATCTTAGCTCTATTTTAAAATAGTTAGCATGTAGATTTTCATTCACCACTTTTAATATAATATTGTAAATGGTTGTTATCCACGAAGAATGATTGCTTGTTATTAGTTGTTGTACTTTTATTATATAAAACTTCCATCGAATGCCAAACCAACAAATAGATACAATCCTATAGGGCTTCGCCAAGAAAAAACGTGTAATTTTTATCCATAAGATATTTCAGTAGGGTAATCATGGTAATGTTACCCTTACCCTAACTAAGGCATAGTACTAAGGCATAGCAAGAGTTTGATATTTTTGAGAATAAAAATCAACAGGATCAACAAATAATTCCACATAATTCTGTGTGTTCTACTTTCTTAAAATGTCCCACAATCTAGTATGAATAATACAGTAAGCTTTTATGAAGAAGTATATTATACTTATTTATTCCACCCCCACACACTATTTCCTGTATTTGTAATTAATAATTATTACTTATGTACAGTTATGCGAAATGAATAATACGTAAAATTATAGTAACACAACTTGGGCTGCATATCTGCTGTAGGAAAATGTATGTATTTGATGCGAGAATAATAATAATTTAACCGTTAGATTAACTGCAAATTTTACTATTACATTACAATAATAGTAGAATCGGACCTAATGCAGAAAAAGTACGATTTCATTTACTAAATGTTTATGTTTTGCCATGCTATCCATTTTATGATCAAACCAGCAACAAAAACAAAGTAAAGACAATTATGCAAATGTAGAAAAACGAAAAATAAACACGTTCAAAAGGTACAACAATCGATCGCAGTCGAACGAAACGTAATACCAAAACATTCACAAAAATATTTTTTTAAACATAATACAAAATATTAAAGCCCAATTGAAAAAAATATTTGTTAGCAAAAGAAAACAAAATATAATTTGAAAAAAATTAAAACATTTTATAATAAAATACTATAAATTAAAAAAAAGTAAATAACAAAATATTAAAAAATGACAACTTAAAAAATAAAAAAATGACAACAAAAGATTAAAAAAATGAAAAAACGACAACAAAAGATTAAAAAATGAAAAAATAACAACAAAAGATTAAAAAATGAAAAAATAACAACAAAAGATTAAAAAATGAAAAAAGAAAAATTTAATAAAAGATTAAAAAATGAAAAAAGAGAAAATTTAATAAAAGATTAAAATTGATGATCGGAGAAAAACAACGCAAAAGGTTAAACACAAAGCCGTAAATGAATCTTGAAATATCAAAGAGTCCAATGAGATTATATACCGATATGTATTATGATGCGCAAACCAAGTATAACAATAGTGAGATAATAATATTATATTCCTACATTACTGTCTGAAGTTAATCTGAAGTCACCAATGAAGTGTGTAGCATGAAATATATGACAATGTATTTCATTATTAGCCAGTTAATGTAATTCGTTGTTGAAATGGTGGAAAACTCGGACAACATCGAATCATTCGAGCTTATTGGCAATCACAAAAATAAAAGCATTAGGTGGGTCGTGTATGTATCTATTTCTTAATTATTTTTTTTACGTAAGTTTTACGTAATAATTCTATTGCAAAGTTTAAATGTTTTAATCAAAATAATTCATTCGTTGAGTCAATTATCAGGTATCAAGTATATATTTCAAACTTCTCAGGCAGGATGTCCACAGAATTTTACAATACATACATTGCATAATATTATTATCATTCGTTGAGTCATTAGCCCTGATCCTGATACGTTTCTTATGACGAATACTTTTACCAAAAACGAAATATACTAGGTATTTGTTATTACTGAGAGACTGAGATTTTAAGAATGCGAGTATTCCTTTGAAAGAAAGTAACGAATAACCCATCAAGCGTTTATCAAATCAATAAAAAAGAAACCGGCCTCTTTCATGTCATAGTACCGACTAGAAACAAACCCCCTTTTGTAGTCCAATTCCAGCTCAGGCGGTTGAAACAGGCTTTTCTTCCCACGTCCACAAAAACTAACAAAAACCCTAAGTGGCAGGCCAGAATTTTAAATGGCGTAAGTAGAACTTGTAGAGCAAAAATTGTTAGTTGGAACCTCAAAACATTTGATTTAAAAAAATGTTGCTTACAATTAGTAGTTTTAAATAATAGTGATATTATGATATCAGATCTGCAATACAAAGTATCATCCTGAGTACCGTTTCACAGTACCCTTTCAAGGGGACAGAAATTAAAAGTTAAAAAGATATTGTGTATAAATAAAGGGTAATAGTATTATGCAATTAATTTTAATTAATCAAACCTGTATAGATAGGTAAAAAGGTAACGTCGTCAATTTTGAATATAAACGCATTATCTTTAAAAATTAGATTTATTTTTAAATTGGCCAAAATTGCTACTTTAATCAATAACCTTAATGATGATAAATATTACAACTTAATTAAAAATATTAAATGTATTGCTACTTATGACTTACGTGTATATTATAAATACAACTTCAAACTTGACATTCCCTATCCTATCCGTATATTCAAATATCTTGGCTCCATCCAACTTACCTTTCTTACTTTTTCCAACATTATTACAAGGCATAATCAATCAATGAAGCCAAGAACAAGAACAACACAGTAATTGAATATAAAAGACTATTTAAAAGCATTTGTCTTTTTTAGATGTTTCATGATGCTAATATCTGAATTACTGATACTTTTTTATTTTATGCAAACGTGTATGTACTTAGTAATTAAGCATATGAACCCCAAACCTCCTCTCGTTCATTAAGTAACACAAAAGGGAATATAGTAGTATTAAGATAATATGATTATAGTATCATGCTTCATAGTTAAAAAACAAGTAAGTTTCACAAAGCTATGGCTTGTTGCCCAAAATTATATAAATGAAGCTATTTCTCATCTGTATAGGTAGTTCTAACATTCCAACATCATACAATACTTATTACCTTAACAATTTCTTTAGTAAGTCGTAGGTAAGTGAAAATGAAATACAGTAATACACATACACATATTATATCAGATTCAAAACAATGTTTGCAAATTATTTAATTATTTAATCTGTACATGCAACTTTTGTTTCTGTTTTCCCCTATCCTTTTAGGATGACTTAATACTTTCACTTTTGAAAGGTTTACCTTCAAAACTATGCGACTCCTGATATTTCATCAGGATCTGATGAAATTGGCTTTTTGATTCACCTAAGATTTGATCATCTGCGAAGCATAAAATGCGAATAATTTTAATTTTACTGCTGTGTTTGCTGCCCAATTACCGCTGCCGCTGCTATTCATCTTGGAGATTAAATCATTTATGAAAATATTCCATAAATGTGGGCTTACACAGCTTATAGAGCTGAAGATTTATCGCTTAACTTTAGTGTTGATAGTAGTAGTTAAGCAAATTAGCTTGAAGTTGCTGCAATTCTTTGTCTTGTCGGTAATATTTTATTGTATGTACACTGCACACGTTGTACAGTTTTGCTGTTAAATATCTAACTTTGGTTGCAGTCCTCTTTTGGTGGTTGTACTGATTTAGTTTAATTAGATGTTGAATAGCTTTTGCATCTTCTACTCTGCATTTGACAATTTTTTTATGTTCTTGAATACGGACATTAACACTAAACCATGAAACCAAGGTTTATACCTTTATACAGGCTGTTTCATAAGTAACACGAAGTTTTCAAAAATTAATATCTCATGAGGATAAGGCCTCATATAAAATGGTCCTCCGCCTATATGAAAATGAACGTTGAAGTCTCCCCTTACGATTGATATTTATCTCAAACCATAACTCTTTCTGGTCCATGAGATATTAATTTTTGAAAACTTCGCGTTACTTACGAAACAGGCTGTACATGCAAGCGGTGTACAGGGGTAAATGGGAAATTTCCGCCATCGAAATTCCAAGAATTAAATTCTTACCATAAAAGTGTAAAAAATCAGAAATTTTTTGGCGAATTTTAGCTACAACCAAATTTTATGCAATTGACGTATCATAGGCTTTGTAATATTATGATTTTGCCCTTCTCTGGGAACTCAAAACCGTATTTCCCCAAATCAAATTAACTAAATATTTAGCCCCCCTCTGACATCTGACGATATAGTGTGACATGCAATTATGAATCATAACTTACAGTTATTTATTGAAATTTAGTTTTTTCAATAAGCCGAAAATTAGTAATAATTTAGGTAATTCTAAAATACAAAGTCGTGTTTTTCAGAAATTGTTTATAAGTGAAAATGCATTAATGATTAAAGATTTTGCAAATCATTATGCTTTTTTGGAAGGATTTCCCGATGGAAGGGAACTTTGATTACTACTACAATTTTTTATAAGTACAAAATATTATATGCAAAGCTCAGGTGATGCTCATCGTTATATAAATTTCAAGCAATCAGTTATTATTTCAATTAGCCAAATGGAGTGTGAACACTCAAGATGAATGAGATAAATAGATTAGATTAGACTAGTAGTATTGAGAACGGAACTGACTAAGTGAGTCAGATTAAGTTTTCAGCTATTAATTATTGTGACACTAGGTCACACTTAAGGCACTATTATGCGTTTTTGCTGAATGGAGCCGCTGATGCCATGATTTTCAATTATTATAGTCTGATCTGAGTAAGAGTCAGCGTTCTAGGGAAATTACCCTAAAGATATACCCCTTACCACACCTAGCCAAGTATATACCCCTATAATTATTCTGGCCGTGACACACGAACCCCAGACCTGGCTCGCCACAGCGGGTGTTGCCATTGCCACCCTTGAGCCGCAACGACAGAAATAGAGTGAGGATTAAGTAAAATGAGTAAAATTAAATAATTTGAAATGGTGAACTAGCAGGAGGGTCAGAAAAGGATAGAATAAAAATAATTAAAAATTCATGTCGTTAAAGGAATGAGGCAATGACAACATCGGAGTCAAAAGATGAAGTCAGTTTACCCATCTGGAGAAGAACTTCCCTCGGAATGAAACACATTCGTGGTATATTTTTGGAGGAAGATAAGCAATTGAAACAATATCAGTCAAAATTGGAAACTACAAATTCGCCTAGCAAATCCACTTCAGCATCAAATGTTAGCAAAAGCCCCGTCAAGGGTACACAACCATTAAGCGGCGCTAATAAAACCGCGCCATCAACTTCTAAAACTAACAGCGTTGGAAGTCCCAAGTTAACTGGAAAGAACAGTTCTAATGAAGTCTCCAAACCACCTTTATTGAAGAAAGTCGACGAAAGTACTGCCTTGCCGGGTATGTGGGTCTGTCCAAAATGTCAAAAATACAAAACCAAGAATCCAAATGATCTTATTATCCACATTCACAACGAATATAATTATCGACGGTAAGAGAACAAGATAATTATAACTTGCTAAATTAATTGGTTACCAATATTTTAATCACTAGTAAATTTTAATTGTAATATTCGTAATTTTTTCCTGACTATTTGGTCTAGGTACAAATGCAAATTGTGTGACCATAAGTGCGTTACTGAAAATTCGCTCAAAGGTCACATTATTGGTGACCATCAAGTGTCTTATAATTACTCCTTATGCGATTTGCTTCCTCAGGATAATTCAGTCGAAGATTATGTAAGTTGCTATTATTTAGATGTTAATACGCCAAAACAAGCGCATACTTCTTCTCTGATCACCCATTTGATTTTGGAATTATTTGTAATATTTTGATTATCTCGATGATGGCAGTGGCTCAGAATCCGAAATCGGGTGTGTAATGTACCCAACCAGAAAATATTCCTGGTGTATACACATTGAGAAATTGTTCATTTTGTTTAATCCTGCAATTTTTAACGACTTTTTTGGTTTATAATCTACAAAATTTTCTAATTCCTTAAATCTTCAGCTGCTATTTTGGGTCTCAAATCCCTTAAGCCCCCAGCTGCTGTTTTGGATCTCAAAGTCTAAAGAATTGCTAATTCCTTAGTTTTTACTCTACACAATTTCTTCATTTTAAATTATATATTTAGTTGCTTAATCATGTATACACAGAAGGACATAAAATAGTTTTAACACTGATTTTATTTTAAAATACATGGTGCTAGAAAATAGGTAGCAAACAATAAATCCCAAATAAGCAGAAATAATAGAATATCTACCTTTTCCTTTGTTTAAAAAAACGCTCTCTTCAAATGTTCAGAAAGATGTCATCTGCTTGACGGATTTAATTATACTAGCAATCAAGCGTTTAGGCATAGTGGCAATTGCCCACACTCCCCGATATTTCAAAAACATAGTTACTTTATCATGAAAGTACAGAAAATTTGCAATACATTCAATTTTTACGCAGTTTAGGTTTATTTTAGTTCAAATTAGCTCAATTTTTTGCGATATGCGCGAACTAACCACATTGTTACCATATTTTGGGATTTTGCTCACCCTGAAACAAAATTTTTCCTTCGCCTTTGTTTTAGTTTTATCTCATTATCCTTATTTTTCATTGTTATGTGGAGTCATCTATTACAGTTCGTAGTTAATTGATTTTTAGTGTATAGAATAGTTTAAATTGACACTAGATGAAAATAATTATTTTGGATGAATAGGTACGGAAATGCTTGGTTGATCAACTCGCTGCTGGGAAAAGTTCCGAAAAGACCTCAGAACAAGCTGATGACAATAATCTTAAATGTAAACATTGCCACATGATGTTCGCCTCATATCATAATTATAGAACACATATATTGGCCAAACATGTAGCTGCTAACAGGTAAATTATAGCTGACAATAATTTAAACTTCATAATAATTTCATCACAGTTGCTCATAATATTTTTACGTCAATATAATGCGATCCTTAATATTGGAATGATTTACGTAGATTTAGTTGTAAATACTGCCCTTTGGCATTTTGGAACGAAGGAATCGCCAAACAACACCATTTCAGAAGTACACATGCTTCGAAACCCTTTGCAGTAATTAGAAACGAAGAATTAGAGGCAAAACTAACTCCAGAGTTTTGGTTTACTGAGTATGGGATCCCTATTTCTAAATCTGTGAAATATTCAGCAATGGTAAATTTGTCATTTAGATTGTATAGTCTTTAAAAATTAAACATGTTATTTTCAGTAGATGTTGATATTTGGCCTATTATACATAGGTACACCAATTATAAATATGTATTCAAATAATTTATTTTGTGATTAGGGAAGTACAATTCTTCATTGTGACCAGTGTATGTTCAAAACAAATCAGTCGTTTAAATTAGCCCAACATAAGATGAGTCAACATCAAACAATACCGGATGACCCTGCTGTAAACGAAGACGTTGAGTTGGACAGTGATATTGCTCCTGAAATTATAGATTTGACATCAGAAATGCAAGCACCTTCAATTAAATCTGCTACCACATTATCTACTTTCTCTTCAGTCATTTCGGACTCAGACGCGTCATCAGTAAAAAAGCAGCGTGGAGACAAGCCGAACGTGTATAAGTATGTCGAAATCATCATTTAAATACATCATTTTTTATTCTTTCAGCATTCGATAAGTTTTTAAATGTTTGTATTTAATTTCAGGTGTTTCCACTGTAATAAAAATTGTTTCACTGCCAAAGGAATGCGACAGCATTGGTTAAAACACCATAGTAGTAACCAAGGATTGGAGTGTTCATATTACGAATTTAAATGTTTCAAGGACAGTATGCAAATGTTACCAGGTATTGAGCTGATGTGCCCCTACTGCCCGCATTCGGAAAACTCTATAGCGGGCATGCGAGTTCACAACAGCATAAGTCATGCAGACAAACATTTCCGATTGAAGCGTAGAGAGCTCTCTAATACCACTATTTTGGTGTGTGCGTTGTGTGAATATCAAGGACGGACTTTTAATAGTATAAAGAAACATAGTGATCAGCATCATCCAGGGAAACTGCCTTTGTTTACAAAATTAGAGTTGACACCCGTGGAAAGAATTTGTACACCCATGGGGAAGTTAATAGAAGACAAAGTGATGTATGGGTGTAGCATCTGCAGCTCCGACTATCCTTCTCCATTTACATTCAAACAACACATAATAGGCCGAGAAAACCATGAAGAATGTGACCCACTTGTAAAGTATAACCGTTGTGTTATTCAAGAAAACGTAGAAATACCACAAGACGAAGATTTAGATGTTGTGACGGGTGACGAAAATTTTAAATGTCCCTCCTGTACTTACGAGACTGAGGATAGAAATGTAATGATTCAGAATCATTTAGCGACGCATATCAAGGCTTTCATCTGCCCTCTTTGTGATCATGGTTTTGAAATCAGCCTAGATACTCTGTTTCATATACGACACTATCATCACGATGCTCGTCAAACTCCCGTTTGCAACAAAAGTGCCTATATGAGTTATTTAGCATTGAAAGATGATATTGTAGTAAGTTATCGTAGCGACTCCGATACGCGCAAAAGTGAATGAGTTGCCATTTCTCCAATAGTATTCGATTTTAGTTGAAAGAATCAACTAATACACAAGTATAGTATCCATTCAAAATGGAGTTGGAAACTGCAACTAGAAATGAACAACGTTGTTCGAGTTTTTTGCCAAGGTTTGACCCAAGGCCACGAATTCTTGGTTCTACTCAAATGAACTGAAACAAAGATTTAGAAATGAGAAAAATAATAATACATGTAATAAAGATACTGTTTTTTAATGAAGTTAATGACACGTTCTCGAATATTAGTGCAGTAAAGAGCTCAACGTCGGGCACATGAAAAAAAGATTTTAAAATAGCTCTGCACTCGCCAACCAGAGTTATTCGATTTGAATCAATCGAACTGATGATAGTATTTGAAGATGTTATTATAGAAAATAAGAAAAGCTAGCTATGTTTTTATTGGTGTGACGACCCAATTTGATTGTTTGAAAATAAATTAATTCAGAACGATTGACCACGAAAAGCAATGAAATGAATGTTGTGTATACTGTATGTCTGTACGTGTGTTTGCAAAAATGTTAAAATATAATGACTTGCGGGGAACAAGGCAACTTGGGAAAGACGTAATTTTATCTCTAATTAAATAGTTAAAGTTACCACGGCTTTCACAATTCAGGTGCCCTTGTTCGCCACAAGTCACCCTATATTGTCTATCCCGTGCAAGAAAGTTGCCAATAGTTATACAATATGTTATACTTGCATAATATTCTACAATCAACTTTGACAAAAACAAAATGTTCTTCTCGACAAGAAAACGATTTTTACATACCTAATAACTTCCTAGAGAATCACAAAATTACACCATTTTGTCATAAATGCCGGCTACACCATGTTTCCTAAGCCACCATTTTGCGCGACTCCCCTATAGACTGAATACGTATGTACGTATATTTATATGTAGTAGTATTTTATAAACATTTATAAAAATACGCTTATTAATAATATATTATTAGTGCTTACATTATTAACTACAATGATATATAGTCAGCTTGTATTCCAAGATGAGATCTCTCATTTTCAAGATACACAATATTGTATTATTATCATACCTAAACAAATGTTATCTATGTATAGTAATTAAACAACTCCTTGATATCAAAACGCAAATCATAGTGGTACGAAATTTCATTTGAATTAATCAAGGCTCTTCTTCTTCAAATTTATACAAGAATGACTGAGTAGATGTGAATGAAAATGAATGAAAAGTTTGCGAAAATATATTATGTTTCCTAAGTAACACGGTATTTGAAAATCTATATCTCTCAAACCAGACCGAACCATGAGTTGAAATGAATATCAATCGAAAGGTGGTGTTTCAACAATAATTTTCGTATGGGTTGTCTAACTTTGGTAATGTAATGTGGTCGGAATAAGACTTCATAAAAAATGATCCTCCACAATGTTAAAACCCAGTCAATATTGATTTGAACTTACATAGTTCATAAATCAAATAAAATTTTGAGTTGTAATAAATATCATTCGAAGGAGGAGACTTCAACGATCATCTTCATGTATAGGTTGCCTAACTTTCAAAAAATTTGGGTGAAATAATTGATGGTGCCTATTCACACCACAAACGAAATAAAACATGGAACCGACCCATTTTTAATGGGCAATTATTTAACTCCCATTATAATACTAAAGTTAAACAACCCTTACATGAAAATGACCGTTAAAAGTATCCCCTTTTTGATTGATATTTATAGCAATTCATAATTCGGTTTGGTGCATGAATTAAAAATATATTTGTGAAGTGCATTTTAACTAGGCGGAGAACCATTTTTTATGAAGTTTTGTTCCGACCGTATATATTACAGCACCCCAAGTTATACAATCCATATATTCATCTCAACTCATAATTCAGTTTGGTTCAGGAGATACAGATTTTCACAAACTTAGTGTTCCTTAAGAAACAGCCTGTACGTTAGTCAACAAAAATTCACGGATGCATCTTCCTAAGATCCTAATTAACACACATTTACTTGACATTTTGGCATTGAATTGGTAATGTAATGAAGTTGATGAGTTTTCTTCGTTGATAACGTGATTATAATGTATACTTGACGATTACACCACTACAACGAACGAACGGTGTGGTACGGGTGCAGTTACATTATACAATTGATTTGTGTCGGTCTATAGTAGTATGAAAAAGTAAAACTCTTAAAAATCTAATAAATGCAAACTATTTGTCATTTGACTTTGATAATATTTGAACGCAATTATCATCAATATTGCATATACTCTCACAGATAGTATATATAGTAAAATGTAAGATTAACCAATAGCCAATACAATATTTTAAGCTTTTTATCGAAACTAAAAATCAACGTTACTTTATAACAGCTATGGATGTGTAAATCAAGTTTGTGCGAGGTGAGGTACCAAAAACCTACCGGGTCGTTTAACCTCTGGAGGTCACTGTTGTCAGAATTACCTGCTCTCCAGATGGCCAACAGCGCTTGTTACTTTTTTGGTTTTATCTTTATCTACTCAAACTTGATCTTCATGTCAAAGACCACCTAAGACTAAGAATTTTGGGGCACTTTGCACCTACGTCTAGCCCTTCTCCAATTACATTCAACCAACACATCTTAGACCGATAGAACTATGAAGAATATGACACTTTTGTAAAATATAACAGCGGTTGTGTTATTCAGGAAAACGTAGAAATACCACAAGACGAAAATTGAAAATTTAGATGTTGCGACGGGTGACGAAAATTTTGCTTGTACTCAGGAGAATGAGGAAAGAAATGTAATGATTCAGAATGATTCAGAATCTGTGTAAACAATATTAATTTTAAAAAACAAATCCGTGATATCAAAATGCATATTATTGTAATACGAAGTTTGCAGGGAACTTGCACACACACTTCGTACCCAACTAACCCAACCCGCACAAGGCACAACCACCAACATTACGGACAGAACCACTCCGACACACTTGACTCACAGGAGTCCCCATTTGCCATCCTCAAGAGTCGAACTGACTCAGGGCTCACTCTCTCTTACGGTTACATTGTATTTCACATTCATTCTTATCTGACTTATAATTACTCTACAATAAACTGCTAATATGTACTAGATTCTCCTCCAACTCATCTCTGGTTTCAACTTAAACAAGAATGACTGAGTATAGGTATGAATGAAAATGAATGAAAAGTTTGTGAAGCACAATTCGTCAATACACTTCATTCATTGCTGAATCTTCCTGAGGTATTTATTAATACGTTTGACTTTTTGGCATTAAATCGCAGTGACCTGTAATGAAAGTGGCATGAGAGTTTTCTTCGTTAATAACGTGATTATTCTGATTATAATGTGCGCTTGGAGATTATGCCTCTACTACATCTATCGGTAATTAGGTACGAGTGGGTAGCGATTGATAGACATGATCGTTTAATGGGATGATAATAAGTAATTATGTTCCACGGTAGTTAGTTTCCTTATAACTAATTTCTGGGAAATTGTTTTCTCAAATTGGCGGAAGTGAATGCATAAAGGAGAATGTGTCGAGAAACAAAAGAAAACAATAGGTTTTTAAATACCTGTTTTGCGATTGTGTCTGTAAACGGAACAGAAACTGTCAAAAATGCAGGTGATAGTGAGAAAACCCAATTATCCTTAGAATCAATCATTTGCTGTTGAAACCTTCAAGCTTTTCTTCAGCATTTTCAAGCATACCTATGTTATATTGTTCACCTCTCATAGCAAAGAATAATTTTTTAGAAGTTCATTCACAATTTCGCCAATTTCTGATATTCAGATGGAGTAAATATTAGAGTTTTGATTACTTACTAACTTAAACAAAAATCTTTTCCTGGTTTACATTCATGAATGCCTTGTATTAAACGTGGCAAAATAGCAAAGCGTTTTATGGGTGGGATAAACATATGCACAATCTCTTACTATTGCAAGCAATCATCTAGCAGCATACAGCATACCTTACCTTACTACATAACTAATAATAAGAGTGCTAACATTTAAATGGTACCTTTATAAAGTCTGAGCAACTCGTTTTTCATGTTACGAAGCTGCTTTATAGATTTGTGAGTTTATCTGTCTCTCTGTTTGCTTTACGAAGAAATGATCTACTTTATATAGGACTAGAAAAACATACCCGCTATATATATGCGATATTTTAATTAAGGCTTTATTTTACCTTAAAATTGCAAAAAATCTAAAAAAATCACGCTAAGCGGGATTTTGTCGTAGTCTATGTGGATTTTAGTATAAGCTAATTTAGGTAACTAATTTCGAGCTACGCATAATTAGCTCATTTGTAGCTACTATTGGGATTTTACACAACCCGTAACGAAATGCTAGATATATGGTAATGCAATATGTAAAAATTTAGCATCTTTCGTAATTTTGCATTCGCAAATATTATGTCTCCCTACCCATAAACATCTTGCGAGGCCTCTGGGTAAGTCGGTTTAACAAATAATCGGCAATACTCTAACGAATAGATGTGCTACAAAACAAAGAGGTCAAACTTAGAAGGTGGAGATCCTTAGAAGGTGGAGAGGCAGGCTGTAACCTGTAGGTTTTAACAAAATATCATAGTACTGAACTGACAGTGAACTAATTGAGCATCGAGCATGGGACCACAGAATATTCGGCAGAGTACTCTGTCTTGCCAGTTGCTGCAACAGTTCTTTTGTGTTACTTTTCTTTGTTGATTTTGCTTTCGCTTCTAGGACATTTACAGATATTTGGTTTTCATAGAAGAGGGAGTCGTACGAGTCATACTATGACAATTGACAACTTGTTTAACAACATTTAAAACAGCTATTTATTATAGTTACCTATTAGTTGTTAGTGTTGCCAACCAAGTATATACTGTACAATTATGTATACAATTATGTAGATAAGTAATGCGTACATGGAGATTTACGATAGGTAGTATAGTATATATGTACACTATATTTTTATTCTCACAATCCGTGATATTGTAAAGAGGTACTTTAATAGCTAAAGATGTATGTGAATCAATCTGTTCTGTGTGCGTGTATATGTTTTGTTTTATATAGAAGTTTCTCGGATTTAGTTTTTAGGAAGAGATGCATGACTAATACTTTAATTGCTATAGACATGAGGACAAGACAGGAGTATGTAACTGATGCACACATGAACTAAAGAAAATACAATGGAACATTCAATGTAAGTTATGTGATGAGTAAAAAGTGTGTCGGCGAGGAGTTTTTGCTATTAGCTTTTGACTGGTAATGAATGACTATGGACTATCATCTTCATCTTCCCAACTACTATTTATACGTAACAAATACTGAGAGGTACTTATAGCTGGCTTCGTATATACCTGGAAACAAATTAATCATCCATCTTGCTCTTGCTTGACTTCGAGTTTCTTTTCCTGACTCGTCCTACACTTTATTTGCATAAAGGGCAAAAGTACCCAATTCTTTCTTGTTCATTCACGCATCCGTTTTTTTTTGATTTTTATAAATAGTATTTTGTACTACTGTAAATAAAATTGATAGTAAAGCATTTAGTTTTCTTTGTCGGTTGTAGTGGGGCCACTGTAAAATGCACGAATGCTCAATCTCATGTGTGTAACTATTCAATTCAATTTCTTACCAATAATCTACGAAACCTGATCATCAAAATTATACCTAGAAGTTTTTATTTAGATGTAAGGTGTAAAGAAAATTAAACACGAATATTAGTATGTGCAAGCATGTATTTTCAACACACGTATTTGATACATGATCGAGAAATCCAATCAGATTTCCAGAGTCTAAAATACTATAGCTTAAAGCCTATAAATCTGTGGGAACAAAAGCAAATATCATTTAAAATTTCCCATTGTGGATTACACTCCTGTTATGACATGAGATGAGATTATTATGATAATCGACCGGTTATTATTCAGTGTGGTTTCAATGTTTCACTGCGATATACTAATTAACTTTATATACATTAACAGAGAAACTCACTTTATTCATGTTCGGCACTAGTGTAATTGTGCGGTACATTTGGTGACAATTGAATTGAAACCTTTAACATTAGTAATAAAACATGCAACTCAAACAGATGAAAGCATAATGCAAACTAGTCGGCAAAAGTTCAATAATTGCAATTATAATAAAGTAAACATACCTGCACAATAAAATATTAACGCGCCATAAGCTAATGATTTAGTTCCTAATTTATTAAGAACTTCCTAAGTTAAAGTTCTCCGCTGTAGCAGAGCGGACCTGGAAAAAATGTTGGGTTAATAAGGCTATAAACCCAAGGATGCACCCATGATGTCACTGGTTAATAAGAGGGCCAAAACAAGTACCCCACAAAATAGTTTTTGCTCACGCTTGTCACTTAGTGGTGTTTTTACATTAATAATTGTTTATCAATTATTAATGTAATGATTATTATTAAAAACTATTAAGTGGGTTGAAAAGATATCAATACGCTTGCTCAGTGCAAAATTGACCAAAATACAGCTTATATTCTAAAAGAGAATAAAAAAGCTTCAGGGTATGAATTAAACATTCGACGTTTTCAAAAATTTTAATATAGTAACTGCCATTTCAATTTTAGGTTAAAATACATTGAAATATCATTTTTATTTTTTAAACTGTAAAGAAGTACAACAATTGCTATAGCAAATTCACACCCTGATCAAATTGTTTTCCTCTTTTTATGAGCCCTACTAAATTGTATGGGGAAATGAAGAGCCATCGAGTGAAATTCTATGGCGTTTTATTAAAATTTTATGGGTTTATTGATATGCAACCATGTCCATAAATAATGATAAACAGACTGTAATGTATAGATATTTTCCTAGAATGGATAGATATTAACCTTAAACTCGAAAAACCTAGGCCTCACAAAAATATCAATAGCTAATTTAATGGTCAGAATTTATTCCAGGACTCAAAGAATAAACTAAATACTCATGAACGAAACCGTAATTAGTCCTCCCCGCAGCAACACCTTCAGCAACGTAATTTTTAATTTACGTTTATCATAGTTGTCTTCTTTTTGTTCTAACATTAAGTGTCTTCTAAGATAAGTATATAACGGAGACCTTTTTCCCCGTTTTGCAATATCAGAGCAGTTATTTATTCAAAAATATTCTAAATTCCCAGAGGGCACCAACAGCAAATTTTCGGCGAAAGCCCCACAAAACCCCGACATTTTGCCAATTTTCTGACATTGGAGTGACAACCCGGCTTTTAGACCGGTACCCCAATAACAAAAATTCCAAATCCGAAGTAGAGTATACCTGAAGATCTCGCAAGTATCTAGCATAGTCTCCAATTGAGTAAAATACTGTATGAAATAAACCATTGTAAACGAACATAAAAGAGGTATCGGAAGAAGTATACTGCATAAATCTGCAATTTTTCTAATAGTATGCACAGTTATTAGGTACTGTAAATCTCTGTTTCTTATTTATAATTTATGTACAAAACCGCATCTCTGAGTACTATACCTTAGTAACCCGTCGGCTATATACACTAAACTTCAAATGGGCCATTTATATACATACAGATAGCTTCATATCGGTACACAGACAGACAGATTTGCTGACGTTAATAAGTATATCTTCCGACTGATTCTTAATAATATAATAGGATGTACACACAAAGAGGGAATCAGGCAAAGAGTTAGATACCTATTTAAGTCTACACACATGATGATGGTTTTACTCGCACTACACAAACAGAAGAAGAAGAAGCGTCAGCTAAATGCTAATAATGTGTAAGTCTCTTGTATTGTGTTTGTATGTGTTTTAGTATCTGGAGGATGCTGCGAAAGCACAGGAGAATACAAATACAAAGTGATATAGAAGATGTATATGAAGATGCGATGCTTAGTTTGTTATGCTGGCACATAGCGACTTGAAAAAGTTTTTTTGAGCATGGATTTTTTATAGTGTCTTGCCTTATTTTAGTAAAAGCAAAGGCCTCGGCATCCTTAGGAATCCCCTCCACTTCCAATTCCAATTCAACTGCATACTCATCTCATCTCGTCGTCATCTCATAAACTCATGTTTATACACAACAACACTCCTCCAGGATACATCTCTAATGTGAACAAGCCTCCAAGAAGACCATCATCAGCGTAGTACAACCAAACACAAACCAAGAGTCTTTGTAAGTGTGTATAAGCAATAAAGGGGAGCTTCAACTCTCGCTCATTCCACCTTAAGAACCCTTTTCCATCAGATCACACACTTCTTTAATTCTGTCCGTCTCTCTCCTCCATTTCTTCCTCCATCTCAGGTGTTTTCTCAAGTTCATTGTCTCATTGTCAGCTCAACTTTGGACTTGCATCTTTCATTCAATGTTCCAATAGCGCTGTATCGTATCACACTTACTTCCATCCATTGTCTCCACTGTCCATATAAACATTTTCGTCCTCCCCAGCCTCATTAGTGCTCCGACACTCAGACTCTCCAGTCCACACTGTCCAGTCACACAAATCTCTTCGTGTTCGTCTTCCTTGTGTCTGTAGTGTGGCTCCCCACATTCTTCATTACACTCAAATATCTCCTAGCACTACGACTCCAAATAAAATCCTGTAATTTAAACAACCGTTACTTTCGTCGCATATCACAGAGCTACACCATGCTCTTATTCCACACCGTGGTCATTCTTTTTGGCCTTGTTTCAATATCCATCCCGTTTTCCCTTGCCCAAGGAGAAAATCTTGCCAACGAAATTCCAAGAATCAGCTCGGGTAGTTGTGCTACGGCTGGAATTTGTTGTCCGGGTAGAGACAGCGCTTGTGTGGTCCAAAAGGCTCAACCCAATGCCATAATTGAGGATTTGGACGACGTACCCTGTTATTGTGACCATGCTTGTTTGACAATCGGAGATTGCTGTTCTGACTTCAAATCAGCATGTGGAGGTAAGCTCTATCATTTCAAATGTCTGAAATAACCTAATAGGAGCGTAATATCATAAAATATTGCATAATAAGTAGGTAGAGTATGCATCATTACATTATGCTAATGTCCATGCGTCTCACACAACCATCACGACATCATCGTGATTTATAACAAATATTAATAGAACGTCACGCACAAAGTGTAGGGACGCTTTCTGGTTTTTCCGTGCCTCCTTTGTATGCACCTAATAACAAAATTCATGTTGTCTGAACTCGTGTTTATTAAAGATTACTCGATTACATGGTAAAATATTGAATCATTTATTAGGCAGTCATCGTTTAATATCCCAATTTTCTACTTATTTTCTGGTAATAGCTTTTACTCGCTTACATACGAACACGACTGCGACCTGCCAGGTCTGCAACTGGAATAATATAATATTTTAAGGTTTCCAGTTTCATTGCATATGAGACTCACGGAAAATGTGATTTCTCAGCACTGGCACGGGTAATACAATTAGTAAATAGTGGAGAAGAACAGATTATACAGACAGATGCTGAAAAAACATCACCAATGTTTAATAATAATAGCATACTTTATAGTTCGTTTTTCAGGTGTAGGTTGTTGATGTATAATAATAATATGACTACGGCGAATGGCGAAACCATCAACCATATTATACCATGAAACGGGGCAAGTTGAGAATAATTTTTACAACATCACACAGTTACATAAATTGAACTTGAAAGATTATATTATTAGGAATTGTGAATGACTATTATAGATTTGATGTGCATGTTATATTTAATGTCTTTGAAGGAAGTTGACAGCCCTTAATATATTTTAAAAGGTATAATTATTGAAAGCTCTGAGTTTTGTTCTATAAGATCTTGCTATCATTTTGTAAAGTATGTTGTTGGTATGTAATGGTAATACATTATGGTAATTATCATTTTATCATCGTTTATTTTTTGTCAGTTAAGCCAACGCTTCAGTCCCAGATTATCATGCAAACTACATAATTAGTGACACACGTCATTAATTTGTCATTATGTGTACTCTGCTGTATTCAGAATACAGTCACAATAAAAGCAATTTGTTATACTCCTTTTTGCATTTTCCAGAATATTTCTTGGAATGTGTTGTGCAACTCAGGATCTGGTAATCTGAGACAGATTTGCAAAAACTACAAATACGTTTCTAGGTGTAGCTTTAGAGTCCATAGTATCTAGCAAACATCAATCAGGTAACGATCTACTCACACGGACATTTAGCTGCTTCGGCATTCAAAAGTTTTTGCAATTCAAGCTCTAGTTTCCAAGTTTTTCCATCAGATTCTTCGCTCGGCAAATAATGACTATGGGAACTTGGGAAGTATTAAGCGGAAGCAATAGAATACAAATAGTAATTGTCCGATTGATTGTCTCGTTAATTTTGCTGACGATAATCTTTATTTTCACAGTCGAGTGAAGTTCAATAATAGCTCCTGTGTTTACCAACTGCCAAACGTTGTGCACATTGAGACATCGAGTAGATATTTTGGTTGATGTTATTTTCCAAGCTTTCAACATTCCAACAACCCACCGAAGAAGTTGAGAAACCGTTTTTTCCGCTTACAACACCGCATTGTACAATTGTACTACTATGTCTGATATATTAGAGCTGTGACTGAGACTACGAGCATATCGAGCCAGCTGAGTTTTTTCAGTCAGTTTGCTCTGAGACAGATTTGACTTCTGTAAAAGATCTATAAATAGATGACTATTATGTCATGTGAAATTAGTCTGTGTAACAAAATGTATATATTTCCCACATGGTAGTGTCAGAGGTTAAAATAAAAATTTTACAGTTCAAGTCATTATCACGTGTACACAACCAACATTACACAACCGTCTCCGAAAAGACTGATGATCTTCTACAACACTTTTCTTTCTCCATAGCACTTGAAATCCTGAATGTTTATTCAGTTGACTTCCACGAACAAAGTCATCATATCATAATAGTCACAGTCGAACCTCCATAATACAAATAGCGGATTGCACATTTCACACCCCAGTGGTGCAATACGAATTACGACATGTCCACGTCCACATGTCCTGTCGACTTGTTTCATGATGTATCATTTAAATGCAAATGCAAGAAAGGGCAATGCGTGCAGTCTTTACACTATGCACAGTGTGCAGTACTATACAACATGAATTCTGTGTGCGGTTCATAAAAGACGAGTGTGAAAGTCGTAATCATAAATAATATTCTCGGAAACAAGTAGTAAATAAATAGAAATGACTACATACAACTAACATGTAGTAAATTTTTTCAACCCATTCTACACTAATACACGTTTAAAATATTCCAGGGGCAATATTTTTTTGCCCATGACGAAATCTTTTAGTATAACAAGGTGCTTTAGTGTCATTTTAGCAAGAAATGAATCTTTAGCAGTTAAATAATCGTTTATTGTATTCTTGTATATATCTACTATAATTCAATAGTACATAGTTTGTATAGTATAGTGCTGCAAGTTTTAAAGGTGTGTAATACACGTATTATAAATGTGCTATTATGCAGTAATAGAGCAAAAAAGCGTTAGGACTACTAGAGTATACGATCCGAACATATGAAGGAAATGGAATGACAAGAATGACACGAGTTAACTTTCTGTGGGTTTTTTCCAGTAGTCATCCTTTGTTCATTGTTTTAACAGCTGAAAATAGCAGAGTTTGGCATGAGCTTGTAATTTACAAGAATTTTGCGAATGTTTTTATTGCACAGTACAAGATTGCGAAGTGTCTGACTGGGGTCAATGGTCACGCTGCGATGTAGATTGTGGACAAGGAGTAATGACAAGAACACGCTCAGTTATTGTCGAGGCCAGACATGGAGGAAACTCCTGCCCCTCATTGGTTCAGAAACGGGGTTGCAGAGGAACTTGGTGTCAGCAGCATCAAAGCAGATTCAATGCGGAAGGTAAAATTGCAATAAATTAACAAGCCTCATTGTACAATTCACATTAAATAAGAGTGGACCAAAATAACCCCTAATTACTAAACCCAAATTCTCAACTTTTCCTCACAATGTTACAGATAAGGTGAAGTTAGATAAAACATACAAGTCCAAACATAACAAACCATTTGCTAGGTCTTTGATTGAAACAACGTCTTTTCACATATTATATTATTATACAGCTAGGATAGAGGTATGCCACTTTTTGATAACATCTTTAGATATTACGATATGAGATTGGAACTCAAGAAAAAGAACTGTCGAGAGTTAAGATGAGAATACATAATACTAACATCATAAAAACTGGGGTTAATTGGGATAAAACAATTCGGTCTCATGCTTACAACAGTCATACGTGAATGCACAAGTAGGGTAAGTATAGTTTAGGGTACTTTGGAACAAATTATATTCACTTGAAAACTACATTTCCATTTTAATGGCCTTTCATCACCTGTCTGATGTTACACGAGCTCACTCACACAAACACTTTCTTGTTTTATAACACCTGCTCATTTTAGAGTGATATTTAATTTCGAATTATCTGCATCTCCTCTATACTCGTACACTTCACAAATAAAAATGTTATTTTAACTTTAATATCTACAGAAATCACACTCAAATAGTAATAATAATATTCCTAGTGTATATTCAACATCTGCCTAGTGTCTGACCTACTAAGTCTCAAGTCACAAATCCTACCGTTTCAATTATATTCATCGTTTTGATTTCTGTAATAATTTAATACTAATGTCATATACTGCATGTCTCATACTTTTACATTCCTCAACCTTCGAATCTTACATCATATAGAATAAAATACACATATAGGTTTATCAGATAGCATAATGTCATTTGTATTTAAAATTGTAACATGACATTTTTTGAACTGATAAGCTTAAAATAGCTCATGCTTAAAGACAAGAAATATTTGATAGTTGTTAATCATGACAAGATAGGGATCTCATTCCTCTCCATCCAAAGATATTCACCACATGGCAAGAATTAAGTGCAGATGACTCAAAAGTATTTACAGTGAGCTAATAGTAATGGTCTGATAACGTGTATGATAACTAATATGATGATACTATTAATAATACTATGAGGTTGATAATAATAATCTAATAATTGTTAACAGACACGGCAATAATTCTTCCCGTGGAGTTTAGTTCTAAACGGAAGCTGAACGAAAGCAGTGACATTACTCGAAACCTGCGTTTGCGCTACCCTAAAAATCCAGCGAAAGAAAAATCAAAGCCGTAAGTGACATGTCGTTCATTTTTGTGTAAGTGCATAATGCTTCATCATCCATCACACCACACCACGAAACTAATTCAGAGACGCTGTGTAAAAGAGGATTAGGATTCAGATAGTTAAAACAGGATTACATGAAATTACAAAACACGGATGTAGTACACTATCTGAACATGCATACTTGTGTTATGCACCTACATAGCTACTACTACAACTAGTACAGATAAATAAGTGTTACGTGTAAGGGACACGAAGGAAGAAGAAGATTTTAAAACTAACCCTTTCATGATTTCGTGTTCACATTATGCTCAACTTGTTCCTTGTACATTTCCATCGTCGTTCTATACGAAAATCTTGATACAAGGGCATAAGAATAAGCAGGACTTATTCAGTTGTGCTTTCTTAAGTCTTATGTTTAATGGCTACATTACAGATAATAGTAGATTAGATCTTAGATCAGCAGAAAGAAACTTCTCTCTAACTCTGCCCTGTGTATGTGTATCCCTAATAAATATAAACCATTTCCAATGAAACCTGAGTAAGTTAGTGGAGTCTTTCGTGAGACTCTCGCAGTCCCTAATCTTTAATTCTTTCTCCGTACCTTTTCAAAGACTTCGTCGCTCATGTACCTCACTCACTTCCACTACCTTCTTGTTTTTTGCCGTCTTCTGGAGTTTCAACTTCACAGTTTATCATCAACATGACTCAAACGTTATAACCACCACCGCTTCTTTGCCTCCAGCATTCTTTACAAATAAATACTTATGTTGCGATTCACTTGTAGTTGTAGCATACCTGTAATAAACACTTGTCTTTGTACACATTGCGCAGTGGTCGAAAATTTAAGCAATTAAACGTTTCATGACCCGTACTTCTGCAAAATGAGCTTTCAAATCATTGTCTTAAGTAATCTCGTAAATTAAAGAATTTAAACATCTCAGGACTTATTGCCAGCAAAATACGAGATTCCTGTTTATAAGATTCCATGTTGTGTGTGCATGACAAAGTTTGTTTGGGGATTGTTTTTAACTAACGTGCTTTCTGTAAAATTTAAATTACCTCTTTGTAAAAGGAGAAAACGGGTGCTGGCTACAAAAAATGTTGTTTTAATAGAATTCAACTGCCTCTTAAATTAAACGACTTGCCGGTAAATGATTTGACAGATAAGAAATGAAAATTGTCCGTCTGTGTGGTAACGTTTGAAGAGTGCGCTTTACTTTTGACACTCAGTGTATTTATTTGTATGAGCATTTTGTGCATGCATTAATATTAAATGTAACAAACTGTCAAGTCCAAAATACATGTATTATGTAACGAAAAGATATAGAGAGGCATATTATTATGAACAGGTAAGTACCTTGCTGCATAGCATAGACAGGAACAAGAGCACGCCTGGAACAGTCTGTTCTGTTAGTCTACAACACTTGACAAAATGCTTTGAATTCGTCTCAAGTAATCGTTATGTTTTTTACCTGACACTTTATAACTTTTGTACTTGTGTTACACATTCTACTGCATCCCTATGCTCCTTCATGTTAACCCGGCACGTCAGGCATAGGTCAGGAAATCATTCAACCCAGTATTCTTTTTCTTTCTCCCTTGACTTGCAACATGGGATTAAGTGTATAAATATAGTACACTATTAATGCATGAGGGATTGTATTAAATTCTTATGAACACCTGACACAAACCTCACCGATAGTAATTGTATTATGTCCTGTCAGTCTCCATCCGTCAACTCAATGTGCCTATTAGATTACAGTGAGACAGATGCTTGAAAAATAATACTGTTACTGTAGGTATACAGCTTGTAGTTGCATGCAAAGTAAAGCCTATCAAAGAGGCAATGTTATAATTTCTCCATTAATCCGTCTCCAGTTTGCTCAAACAAGTAAAAACGCTGGTTTCAAATCCAGATATAAAATAGTTTTATTCTTTCACATCAATAAACTGTCCAGGTTCGTTAACAATTATCGGCCGGAGATTACCAATAGGAGTGGACTTTCCATGATGAATCCAAGTATCCTTGACAACCATCTTGCTTTAGGAGGTTAGGCACATAACAATTTTGTAAACAAAAATAGTGAAGCAGAA
>JAQFYB010001510.1:0-31864 GCA_034694085.1 Pogonognathellus longicornis | reverse complement strand
CTACTTCGCTGGCGGGTGGCGGGCTACTTCGTCGGCGGGTGGCGGGTAACTTCGCCCGCTAATCGGCGGGTGGCGGGTTACTTCGCTGAGCCGTTAAAAGCTCAAAAATAATTGTCTGCACTGTGTAGGAGGATTCGGAGGACTAAACAAAATTTGACAATTGATTGCAGCGGGTTTATTTCCGTCCGTGTTGTTTGGGAGCTTTATTTAGTGTAGTGTGATTCCTTCATGTTTACAAATAGTGGAATTGCTACGCGGGCGTTCTAAACACTACGCGTATCTCGTAAATTGTAGCAACAACAGGTGTGTGTAATTTTTCTAAAAAACTTAATTTAATTTGGAATTTAAAGGTATTTTTGCAATTTTACAATTTTTAATTAAACCTCCTGGCTAATAATAATAGCCAGAAAGAATTTCGAATCAAATAGATCCATATGATCCCAATGTGGAAGTATCGTTTTCAAATTAATGGTTAATATTTTAATATGGGAGCAAATCAAAGTCCACAATCAAGACAAGGAATAATACACAGCCGGGGTAGGGGGGATGGAGGAGGGGAACAAATGCAGACTATCATTTCTACGACATCACAAAATTCGGAATCAGTATGTCCAGACGTAGAATTCTCTCCCGGCAATCCCGGTACAAGTCAATCAATAAAATCGGCCGTATCTGTAGATAACAATAAGGGTAAAATATTTTTTTAAACTTAACCTGTTATCTTGTATCTTTTTACCCGGATTTCGTTTTGGCACAGAATTTAATTATTTTGTTTGCGTTTATTTTGCAGAAACTCATCAGTCGTTGTCAGAAAAGAAAGAAGCCAGGTTGAGCACATTGGTGGTGGTGAATGTGAATGACAAGAATGTATCAGCTAAAGTGCCCGATCCCCTTTTAACTCGTCTAAATGAGATTCCGTTTTTCGACCCTTTAATGCAGGACGTTGAAAGTAGCAGTTTCTGGTCAAGAAAAGCCTTGAAAGATGTTCAATCAAAAATTAGATCCCTTCCTTTGACGAAGATTAGCACATTGTACTCAACAAGATTAAGAAAAGAAACACAAGATATTGCAATAGAACAGGGTCGTCTTACAAAGTGTGTTAAGGAAATTGACTTCTTAATTATTAGAATGATGAGAGTGTTAACAGCTAGACAGAAGAAATTTGCTAGTCATGCGGCCAAGTTGGGTAAAATTGAAGAGATGACAAAGACATTGTCTAAATGCAATATGGCACTTAATGAGTGTTTGTCCATTACTGAGTTACTTAACGATATGCTTCCACCAGAACAAAGACTGGAACCTTTTGAGAGCTTTTCATCGTAAACATAACATAAGCAATATTTTATAGCTATTGTGTATTATAATATACCTACGGTTAAATAGTTAATAATGAAATATAAAATTCACAATGTGTGAAAGACAATTCGACAATTAAATGACATGTCGCTGTGCGCATTACGTTAGTTGCCAACTCATCAACTAGTAGTTGGTGAGTCAGCTCAACATTTTTACTTCCGAAATTAATTGGAAACAAAGGAAAAAATTAATTGAAAGCGATGTGTCGATAGTTTTGATTGCTCTGCTGTTTACTTGCCAATTCTTGCTAGTATTAATACTAATGGTAATTCGCAATAAACAATTGGGACTATTTTTGAGAAACTTTCTTAATTGCTACCAAACACTGTGATAATGTTGTTGGTAGATTGTTATATAGGTATATATAATAACATGAGATTACGAATTGTATAATTAGCTTGTGTAGAAAAGACTTATCGACGGAACTGTCTTATATCTTAGAAGTGCCTTACATTATTATACTTAATTGTTTTCTATCATTAGTAATTAGAATAATTGGAAATAATATAGTTCGTTTCGTTTGTAGCTAAAAACTTTTTATTTGAGTTACCGTGAACGGAAGTATTTGCATGAATTTGCATGTTGAAACAAAAGATAAGAAACAAATGCACTAACTAGGTCGGAGGGTGTAATTTCGTAATGAAATACCCGCTTGTATAGAAAAAGTAATATGCATTGATGCTATAATATAAATCCCAATGTGTACCCCAAATCCAGATTATTTTACGGTATAAAATAAAATGCGTATTATTGATATCGACTGCTTAAATGGCTGGTTCTTCTGCAAATTAATTGAATATTATTATGTATTCATTTCACACACTTAACACGATTCATACACACATATACAGTAATTGACGAGAGTAATGTCTAGAATCCACGTAATGATTATAGTAGGTAATCATAACTCACATATATAACAGAACGGTTATTTTTGTATGTATTATAAATTATGACTATAATGTACGTATTCACTTTACATTAATTATGCATGAAATTAGCGTAAACTATGAATTAGATTGTAGCTGCCTACTACTGAGAGTAGTAAAATATTTTATATCTTTGGTATGACTATTACAGGAAATAACATCCACTAGATAAGTACATTGTGATAATATAATATTCTGTAGAGATACAATGGCTTAAGAAACTTTAATTTCTTTTCTTCAGAGTTTTTACTGGAATATAATATAAAATGTGTAGAGCATAAGAAAATTTAATTCGCTAGTAATTTATTTTTAACAATTCGTGGAGACAATAGCTAACCTATAGTTTTAAAATTAAACTATCAGTGGACTCAAGACAGGAATGTGTAAAAACATTTACCATACTTTTAAAAATAAGCTACAACACCCCCATATTGAGTCAAATATCTGTTTTAGTATACATCGAGAAAATGAAATCTCTAGAAATATTATTTTAAAATGGGGGGGGGGGCACAAGTGGTTTCACATAGGTACAATGGTAAGGAGGCAAATTCGCAAAAATTCTCAAACAATTCATTTTTCGAGCATCTGGGGGAACGCGTCATATTGCCTTTACATAGATACGCCCTTGAATAGATTGATATAATATCATAGATTAAAGGAAAAACAGTAAGAAGTAAATGTTTACACACTATCACTCAATATCAAAGGCCTCCTACCAAACAATTGATATTTTTACACAACTTCATTGTAAATCCATAATCTTAATTAATTAAATGCCTTAAGGTATAATATAAGGGCTACCTTAACTTACGGACTATTAGGCCTTAGGGTAATGATATTATATTCGTGTTATATTTTAGATATATTTTAAAATCAACATTACATTTTATAATAAAAGACGAGAAAAGTGACTTTCGTTTGCCCATTCGTTTGCCTAATATTAATTCACTATGAAGTGGTATATATAGTTAAGCTTAAATACAACTTTTAGTTTTAAACAACATAGGTAGAAAAAATGTGATAACTTTTATAACATAATATAATAATTCATTGACTTCAAAGATTATTGGAATTCTTCACATTCAGCTTGGCTGTGACAAATGGGTCATCGCCAATGGTTCGTAAATGTTACGATAATGCAGGGCCAAAATTCCGCCAAGTATCTGTGTTGATTGTCAGAATTCAAATTCCATATTTTCATAGTTAAGTTTTAAGAATTAAGACAAAATGGCAAGTAACAATAGAAAACAATTGCTTAGAACATACACATGGAACACTACATCCAACTATTTGGCTACAAGCTTCTTACAACTTATTATTACACTAAATAGTAGGGTTAAGCTAATAGCTTACAATTACATTGTTTGACACCCATCCCCAAAATCATATATCACATATCAACTTTGGGGGCTTAAGTTAAATGCTTTGATTAGTGCGTTGATCACATTTTCCACAAAAGACCAATATGTACATAGTTTTTAATTGCATTTAACTCTGAATGACTAGTACATGATTTTCGAAATAAAACAGTAAACAATGAACAACGCCTGCAACAAAACTGAGTGAAAACAACCGGGCTGACTGGATTTTAACAAGCAATTAAATAACTTATTTTTGATATTGATTCCCATTAAAAATGTTTTATGACTCATTTTCCTAGCTAATATAACAAAAACTTAGCATATACATATAATCTACCTTGAGTTTTAGGGATAATTTCTTGCACTTGATTTGATCTTATGCATAGATTTATAAGTGGTGCCCGCAAAAATGTTAATTAGGAATAAATAAACTAGATATTTTAAATTCACGTCTAAAGATACTTCTGGACACACATTTCTACACACATCGCAATCATAATAAAGCTTGAATAAAATTAATAATTCTAAGTTTTACAGCACGCAAAACTGTAAGTGTGCAAGAAAGATTCCCAGAACAGACGACATCAATTATAAAGAATAAAATAATTGCTCTCTAATTGTCCTAATGTACATTCACAGAAATCCCAAAATAAACAATAATTATTATAGTTTACATAGCGAGAAATTACATATCTAAAAGTCTACTGGAGTTAAGGTCTATAAGTTTACTCTACAGATCGTGGTGAGGTGATGTTAAAACTATAACCAAACTCAATTACAAACAAATCCCTTGTTTATAAATGCAATAGAATGCACAACACATTGTGTACAAAACTTTAAAATTAGAGTGATGAGTGTTTTAATTATTGAACAAAATGTTTCCCGAATGAGTTTCTGGCAAATGTGCTGCCACACCAGTGCGAATTAAAAAAGACAGACATTGAGTTTAAAGGAAGGCAGAAGAATTGCCACCCAAAGGATCTTTTTGATTGCGGAAACGAATTGTCAGCCAAACCCCAAGAAACTACAAAGACAGAAACCAAAGAAATTCGAATGAAAAATTCTAAAGGAAAATTACACTGATTTAAAACAAAAGTTTACTACAGATTCAAAAATACTCTTATTCAACATGGATATTGCAGGTGTGCAACAAAAAAGAAACAGTAAAATACGATACAAAGAGGAAAAACAATAATTACAATAAAGAATAAATTAAATATAAATTATTTTTTATGAAATATATTATTGCCAATAACTTAAAAAATACGAACCTCTGTGAAGCTGAAAAACAGGGATACGCCTCCAGTCACTTTGAATGCTTTGCCAATTGTCGTTTGCAATTTCTCAAGACAAGTAGAACATCTGCAGTTATCGTTGGATGAGCAACAAGAGCCGTCATTTACACAAGGATTCCCCTTCGGAATGCAAGCATCCTGCAAAATATTACAAATATCAAGTATAATTGCCCATCTTAATAAAATATGTGGTACTATAGTAGGTCCTTGATTTAAAAAAAGTGATCTTCAATGAATCTCAAAATAAAAATTCAATTCAATAAGTGGGCACCACGGGCAAATCTGCCCCTAGGACAAAGGAGAAATTGAAGAAAAAATAATCTGCCCTTTAAGCCACCCAATCACCCAAATAACACTTGTATTGCCCATTGCCCTTTTCAAAATCTTAGAACTCCTTTACGCTACTAACTTTTATAATAAAATAATCGTGTAATTACTATATTGGAACAATCGGGATGACCCATTGGATTTGAAGTGTTGACGCTGAAATACGGGTTGTCGAAAGCACAACATTCATTGGCAATCTGTACCCCTGCTTTGGTTTCATTGTCGACAGACGCCCAGCCTTGTTTCGCCAATTGTTCTTGAGCGGAATCAGACACAGCAAGACACGCACAAGCAATGCTAAATTGAATTAAGAACAACACGAAGAGAATGACCATGTAGAAAAACAAAATAACTTGATGATGCTTTACAGCCCCGTAAATTCCTAGAAGGGAAATGATGAAGAGAAATACACCGCAAGCAACCACTCCTCCGATAATTGGCAGACTTGAGACTCTATTCGAAGAGCTCCAATGTGTCCCGAGACTTATCAAAAATATTCCAACCACCTACAACAACAAAAAACCCAAAGTTATGCAAACAGTACAACTTACAACAAGGATAATTGACATGTCGGAAAAACATTACAATCTCTCCCGGATATTAGAACATTGAATGAATGAGCGTAAATGCTATTACCGCATAGAATACATTAAGTCCAATCAAAGAATTTTTAGAACACCGGAAACCCCCCAACATTATTCAGCCGTTTCAAATCTGATGGTAGAGCAGAACCTTGAGAGATTTCGGTCAGCTGTTTACTAAAATATGCAAGAAAAAATTACATATTTTGAAACTCAACTTTACTTAAATGTCTATTCTAGAAATACAAATAAATATTAAGCTATATAACCGAGAATGAATGGAAACAAATAAGAAACTTTTCTAGAAGATTAGTCTGTGTCTGTAAGATCTACAAAAATGAGCCGTTTTAAACAATCACAGATGAATTGACATCTGTGATTGTGTTGTAATTGATTATTGGAGATGTTTGTTAAGTTTAATGATTAATTAAATAGAATCGCAAAGGTTATTTACCCGGAATTGATTAGTGAATCGAACAAACAACAACAGCAGGAGATTATTTCGGAGTATTTATTTTGTTCTTTTGTTTACGATAGAGTCCGTTTCGTTTCGTTCAGCTGACATTGCAATTCTAAATGTAAGCAGAAATACATCGAAGAATGAATGGAGAAATTGAGACTCATTTCATACAAAAATAACGCGCTCAGCTTGAAGTTACATGCTGCAACGCATAAATATTTTTTTTTTGCGTTCGGCAAAAATTCGATGTACAAATTCAGTGCTATTTTTATTAAAAACTAATAAATTGGGATTTCAAAAAAACCGAGATTTAATTGGGATTAGAAAATAATTCGGGAGTTTATTGTAGTTTCATCAAAATGAGTTCCAGTGGGCTGGATGATCCTACTTTTCGTATAACTCCGGTACAGCAAATGCTCTCGTCCTGTACTGGAGCATTGTTGACTTCCGTAATTGGTGAGTTAATTAACAATTAATTGTAATCAATCTACTTAGTTGGTTATGTTTTATGTATGGAGTCACAATGATGTATTTAGGGGCAGCGCCCCGGGGAGTGTGCCCCCGAAATGTCTCAGCTACTAGACCATTGCACAGGAGAAATTTTCGCCTCTTTTGTCAAAAATAGGGGTTTTGAAAGCTTAAAAGACCTTAGTCCCTCTTGAAATGGAATCCTGTAGATACGGCTATGTTATAAAATTATATGCAAAGTTTTAGGAAAGATTCTATTAGTACATAATAATGCGGAAATCAAATTTGTAAGCAATTTCTTTCGTTTGGGGCTTTATTAATAAAGATTGCATCATTCTTTTTTTTATACAGTAACTCCATTGGACGTTGTCAAAATTCGACTTCAAAGTCAACAAAAGGCAACCATGACCAACCGCTGTTTTCTTTACTGTAATGGACTAATGGACCATATCTGTCACTGCATCAATGGCAAAGTTAATGTCTGGGTGAAAAAACCGGGTCATTTTACGTCTACAATTGTTAGTTTTGGTTATATCTTTTCATGCTACAGTCTATTCCATATCTTAACTCCAGACACCATAACTGATTGATATAGCTGATTTGTTTCTTAAACGGTTTTTGTTTGAAATAGGATGCTTTTTCAAAAATTATTCGAAATGAAGGACCATTGTCACTGTGGAGTGGTTTACCCCCAACACTTATAATGGCTGTTCCGGCCACAATGTTTTATTTCGTGGCATATGAGCAAATCCGAGTTGCTCTCAAAGACAGAGTTACCAAACAAACTGGAGTGAAAGAGCAGCCTTTGTGGATACCTTTAACGGCGGGGGCACTTGCCCGAACGGGAGCGGTTACAATTGTCAATCCATTAGAGTTAATACGAACTAAGATGCAGTCGAAAAGGTTATCCTATCTCGGTAATTAACATGTTAACATTCTTTTTCTGATAAACTTGGTATAAAGATTGGGATTCAGATCTGTAATAAAATTGTTTAGAAATTGGAACTGCATGTAGAAGTCTGTATGATGCTAAAGGTATTAGAGGATTTTGGCTAGGGTGGTCTCCAACAATTATTCGAGATGTTCCTTTTTCCGGTAAATACTTTTCCTATTAATAAAACTAGTTTATAACAATACGATGTTAAATTGGTATGTACTAACTGCTTTAAGACGCTAATTGAGAATTTAAATATATTTATACAGCAATTTACTGGCTAAGCTACGAAAGTTTGAAGAAAGCATTTAACCGTCAAGAAAGTCCACCTTTAATGTTCAGTTTCTTTGCTGGTGCAACAGCAGGATGTGTAAGTGTCTTTAATTTATCTTTAAACTTAATAAAATTGTAGTTATTTTTTAAATAACATGACTTGTATGGTGTGTAGATTGCTGGAACCGTTACACTGCCATTCGATTATGTGAAGACAGTAAAGCAGATAGAATTAGGAGATGCAGATTTTGCCGTAAAAGGTGTGTTACAAGTTTCATCAATTAAAGCCATTTTTATAATTATGCTAAACATTTTACGGAATAAGACATGGTCACTTTTATTTTTTCATAAATATGTACGTTTTTCTCAACTAGGAAAAAAGCTTGAGACATCGATGGAGGTAATGAAAAGAACATACAGAACATCGGGTGTAAATGGATTATTTACTGGACTAGTACCTCGCCTTGTCAAAGTTGCACCTGCCTGTGCCATTATGATTTCGACTTACGAATACGGCAAAAGATTTTTCTCAGGTTATAACAGAGAGAAAGCATCAAAATAAGTGATAATAATTATATGACAGAGATCTTACAAGATCTATAGTACTTTTACACACAAGATAGTTTACTTTTCTATTTTAAAAAGATAAGACTGTGCGATCAATCAACTGTTAGTACCGTTAGTAGTCTTGTGATTCTTTTTATTTTTGCTCCAGCTTTATATTTCTGTAAGCATAACAATAATACACTTTTCGAAATGATTTTATGTTGACAAATGAATTGTTAATAAAATAATCGTCAAAGCCATGACCTGTATTGTTAATGGTAAACTCTTCCTTTAGTACTTTAGATGCCAATTCTGGTCATAATAGAAACTAAATAGTATTTGAAACGATTCTTTCAATTCCTTGTAGTGACATTGGGAGTGTATTCAAAATAGGAATTTTTTCAAAGTGAAACTCTGAACATCTTACAATAAATACTGTAAAGGTCTGATTGTTGTAATATGATTTGAAAAAATTATTGATATGCCTGCAGAAATGAGCAGCTCGAATGTAGTCTCGTGCAAAACTGAACTAAACGAATTCCAAATATGATAAAAACTAGAAAAGATGTCAATGAATTAAAAAGTATGAATAGTTTTATTCAATAACTTTCTAATAATATTATAATATAAATCGGTCGGGCAGTTGTAGTAATATTTACATCATGTTGTGATTTTCGTATCATAAACAATGTTACAAAATGTTTGTGTACATTATGAATGAACCAAAGCCCAATAACATAGAAAGTCATCATTATTATAAACACATTTACGTAGGTACTTACACGTACACGTAGATTTAACTAATTACATATAACATACAAGTTAGTTTTACGTATAGGCAACATTTTACTTAAAAACTACTTGTAGCAGCAATACTATCATTTTACTGTAGTAGTGATGAAAATGTGAAAAATTTTGGTTGATCGACCTGCTGAAATATTATGACTCTATATACAACGTGTGTAAAACCTTAATAATAATATAACAAGTAATAATTCTATTATGCTCCTTGTACTCTAAATCAATAATTTAGGATAAAAATTATGCATAAGATTATTATTATCATTAATAATTATTCCTCACAAATACACTAATAACAAAAACAAATCAACTACAATACATTAATGGGTGCCAATAATAATACAATACACTTTTCAAGTCTTCCAAGTGAATGAGTGCAGATCCAAAAAAGAGAAACTTGATAAAACCAGTAAGAATATTTACTGTAGGATTGACGCTGCATGCATGCTGCTGCTTTAAGTCTTTCTTGTAGTCATTTTAGGTTTAATCTCTTCGTTCCTACAATAGTTGCTCGTCAAATCCCGAAAAAGTGCATTCTTTTCGTAAATGTGTAGTTTTTTTTACTAACAACATAATAATGTACGCGATAATAATAACAATAAGATAATAACACGCATTATTTTGCAATACTCTTAATACTTCAACTGTTTGATGCTACTAATAAAAACCTAACTCACATGAATGAGACACATCATGTAAATTATTCTTAGAGTATAAAATTGCATTTCCCGTAGTTCAACTGTTGTGTGTGACGATTTTATAAATAATCATTACATTATGCACCATACTTGCTATAAATACTATACAAACAATTAAGGCTTTATAATAATATTCTTCTTCGGACGACTCGTATTAGTGTCTTTAGCGTATGTGTGTGTGTTTAAAGTAGGGCTTTATCTTACAGCAAGCAACAAGAACGTAGCACACTCTCACTTTTTACCTTTTTACATTCTATATGCATAATAATTATATTAATTAATTCTTGAATTCTTGAATTCCACCCTTGTCCTATATACTAATACTAACATTGTAGTTACAACAGTAAACAAACGAGTTTCAGCACACTACAATACAAAGTTAAATATTATTGTAAATGATGATGAATAATCATTAGAATTATAACCTGACAACATGTACGTGGATTACAGCTTTAATAGTCCTGTATATAATATATTATAATGTTCTGTTTGTATTTTATAGCAGATAAGCGTGTACTATTCTACTAGTAGAACTACTAAAAACAAATTTCTTACTTTGATCGTAACAATTAATAGCCATTAATTGTCATCAACCTTTTTCATCTTTCGCTAATGTTTAGAGTAATGCCATAATATTACTTAAAAGAATAATTTCCTATGACTTAGATCACAACAACATATAAATATAGTAAAATATTATGTACACTAATATTATTATGTTACGAGACGAGACACTTTCTTCATATTGTTTTACTAATAACCAACAGATAGTTTAATGCCCATTTCCATCATCGTACTCGAGACGAAAGCCATTTATAGTATACACTTACATTATTCCCTATTCTGACAGTGCAGTTATGTAGTAGTAGGATTTTTATGTGTGCTGTTTAGTAAGGATTCATAATATTATTTTAGGGCAAGTGTATATAACAATGTGATTAATATTTACCTTCTTTTCATTCTTCACAATAATACTCATATTATTTGTTAGAGTTTTTAGATAAGCACACAATTTTGCCAATCATTCTACAGTTAGTATTATCAATCAAATCAGTATTTTTATAATATTAATAAATATTCATTACAAACATCTCTACTAATTGTAAGAAGAGTACAGATACATTAGACATTTTGTTGAGAACTCCAGTTTAAAGAAAACATAATTACTATTGCAAAATTTTCTTATAATAATAATATTATTAACAACTTAATTATACAATACAGTGAAATTTTTTATGTTGCATTCCAAAATATTACACGTAATTATATGCCTAGGTATGTAAAAGAATCTAAGATTAATCTAATAATAATTAATAATGAAATAGTTTTTTTAATGCATGAATGTAATAATATTTTCGTGATTACATTCGAAAGCAGATTTAACAAACACATGCGGGATTTAATTAATAAGTGAATATATACATTCATTCGTTGTAAAATTCCACACATTCCACACACCACCACCACCGGCACAATTCCAACAGACTTGTACAATTTAAAGCATCTTCCAGTATCCAGTAGCATATTATCCGTATTTCTACATAGACAGACTATGTACGTCTAAATTCTATTAGTATTATGTTAACAGACATTTATTAGTATTATTATGAGTAGTGTTTATTGCAGCTCGGGAAAGTTCAGTTTCATATTTTTAGAATTTTTTAAAATAAATTCCTACTTTGAGATTATCAGTGCTAGTCTAAACTCTAAACATTAGATGTATTAGTAAACGAAAGATCATTGTTCACTTAATATTGCATTTGTCTTCGGCTTAATTAACTATCACCAATTATTGTGTCAAATTATTAATGGTACTTTTTTATAGTCATCGTCATTATTTCTTCCTTTTACGTAATTCAGTTGTTAATTTGTTACAGAGTTATAGTTTTTGAAGTACGCTTACTTTGTTTTATTATGGGACGGTATGGATACATTTTTCTTACACTTCACTTTGTCAAAAGAGTGGGATGGAAACCCGTAGTAAAGATTTATCTTCTAATAGCCATAGCGCATCCATAAGCCGTAACTTGTGCCACCACCTCTGCACCCGACCCTCAAGGCTCACTTTTACAAGCAGTTTAGAGGCACAAGCATAAGTATTGCAATATACAAGGCCCTTGGAATTATTATTGAGTCGGTGAGATTAGATGGAGATTACTGTTTAAAGACAAACAATTCGGAGGTTTTAAGGTTATTATTTAAAGTACAGTGACGAAACGCTCAAAAAAGGTCAGAGAGTTTACGTTTAAAATGTATATAAGGATTTTTTAAGTGAGAAAGTGTTGAATAGGGGGTATTGTGTATTTCCGGAGAAAAATTGAAGTAAGAAATGTTTGGTTTAGAGGTTTGGCTTTTGGGAATCATTAAAATGATTAAAAATGCTATATAATAATGCAATGTATTGCAACGTGAAGGCAAACTAGCATTACTAACTATCTAATAATTGGCTATTATTACTTTACAGTACAGACAGTTTGCGGATTAAACGCAGGCATTTGTGAATTTGGCAATAGATACAGAAAGACAAATTCATATTTGCTTATTGTTCGTACGGATTTGATTTAGGATTATTATAGGAACATCTTATTCTTAGATTGAAAGCTTCCTTCACTAGAAATAGTAAGCAATACTTACAATTAGTTAAACCAAGTTGGTTTAATTTTTTCATTGTAAAGCTAATGATGTCGTAAAAAGCATATTTCATATTATTTGTTTCATACTTATACGAATTTTCTGTAGATTCATTCAATTCAAGACATTCACTTAAAAATCAATCTACACAAATTAATTTCCACTATTTACGTTTAATTACTTTTATTTAAATTATTTAGTTAGAAATCTATTAGATGTTTCAACTTCTTGACAACTTTGTTAATATAGTAAATTAAAAAATTGCAATACATAACTAAACTAACTTTCAGTTTTAAAAAAGTAAAACCCATTAAAATAATTAACATGCATGTCCCTAAGCTGCTATTTCCCTTACATGCAATGTTTAATGCAAACCAGTTTGCCTGTTTTCCATACGAAAAAGTGTACTACACTACCTTAGTAATTTTTATTGATGCTGCAGCAAAGTTAATTATGACGCTATAACACAATTGCCTATAGTTAACTGCTACAACTGTTAAAGACAATTAAAACTGCACTTTTTATAAGCAATAAAAGTATGATGTTATTTGTTAGTATTCGTTGACCTGCCAAAAACTGCAAAACGATCTAAATTGCGATAATTTGTGAAGGAAAGGCACGCATGGATACTACAGTTGACTGACTGACTTTAACTGTAGCGTTCATCATTCACAAATCAAAATTTATAGCTATGTGTAACTAATAATTTAGCATAACATTATTTTAAATAATTCAAGATCGAAAAGAGATTACTGAAATTGTTAGCTATGGATTGCAAATATCAAAAACACTCACCCTTCTAAAAGTCTAATTTTACACTTTCAAACAACACACCGGTACATTGTAATAATATAGAACTATTATCGAAACCTTTTTTCAATAACGATTATTACCATGTTATTTAAATTACGAATATTAAACCTCTTATCACCTTCATTTGCTTAAAAATCAAACTACCTATATTTATAAATATTTTCCTACGATGGAAATTATTCTAGTACTTTTTTTGTAAATGTATTTTGTGTACCATTTTGTGACAGTTTTGCTCAGAGAAAGAGAGACAGACAGAGAGAGACAACATATTATTTGAACGAATGGGAGTTTTTGTCATTATTGACAATATTGTAACTCACTCAAGAGTAAATAATGCTGATGTTCAGTCAATTCATCCATATAGCAGTCCACATTATTTAATCTAGCGTATAATTAATGGATCTGGTGGCACAATGAAGGAATTTAAGAAGAGACTTACATTTAGCCTATGTCTTCCCTTCAAACGCATCAATACACTATTGTTCTATTGCACACTCAAAACAGTTTTGCATTTAAGAAAAAACTCTCTAGTCTCGTTTATGTCATTATTAATTAGCGATACAAAAGTATTCAAGAAGACATTTCAACAATTCATTCGAATTCAACAGTCTTGAAGTTACTAGCTTGCCACACATACAGACATCTTATTTCACAATTGCATGCTACATTACATAAGTCTATGAGTCCGTATTTTAGGAATACCTAAGGGAATAAAATAATAATTTTTGCATTAGATGAGATATTTCATTCTCAATAATTGTAACCTCAACTCTATTCATTTCCCACCAGATCCATTTTTGCTAATTTTGACGTAATCGATAGTAATAGATTCTTTCGATTTCTTAATCATTTGGCTATATCAGAATCAGAAGTAATAGTAATTAATAACAATAATTATGACTTCATTAATATATTATAGCATAGCTAAATATGTTGCACTGCCTTAGTATTTTAAAGTGCACTAATGTGGTGTTGCACAAAAGCTTAAAAAGTTCACTAGAAAATATTGTAGTTCACTATTTCTACTTGAGAATAATACTTCACCTTCTAAAAGCACTTAGGCATTTCCTATTGCATAATAAAACTGTAACACTTATCCTACAGCTGTACAGTAGTTATTAGAGTTGCAATTAAAATATTCTTATGAATGTGGATCACGATTCCCGACCTTGTCTGTCAACTTTAAAAAATAACTGTGCTTCCAACAGATAAATATTGTTATTAATAATACGTTTCGTCTTTCGTTTTCAGTTTTGTTGCAATCGACGGCTGCACGTATATTCTTTTTGTAGTTTTAATGAGCGAGAGACAAATAGTCGGTTTTAGACCTCACACAAGGTCTTATTTGAGATGTCAATGTCAACGTTAACACATCATTTTTCCTTCCTAAGTTTCTTTCTAGTGTAATTTGTGCAGACATTTTTAAAACAGTGTTTCGTAGCAGGATTCACCATTTTTGTTAACATTATTCTAAGAGCGTGCCGTACAATTAACTACAATTAAAAAATTACAACTACAACGGTAGAAATTTGTGCTCGGTAATATGAAATAGTTTCATTTTTCAAATGAGGTATAGTATTTAGGTAGTCTTATTGCTTTTACGATAATAATAATTGTGTATATTTACCGCGTGCAGTTCTTGTTATTTAGAGTGAGTGACTCTATTTATATCATACTATCTAATTGTATATAATGTATTACGTTTAAAGAGAGCTATTGTATTCGTGGTGGTTTTAAGGATGTGAGAATGTGTAATTTAACTGTGAGGCAGGCAGGGTATATTTTGTAGCAATAACAGACTTGTAATGTTTAAGTCACAACTCACAATAATCAGATAGAAATAAATTCAAAAAAATAAAAAATTGAAAAACAAAACACATCAAGGTCGAAGTGTGAAATCTTAAATTAATTAACTTTTCTTTGCAAAGTCCATTCGAGTTATTGCTTTCGAGAAATCTTTAAGAGTAGCAGATTTCTGTAGTTTATGTGTCGGCACTTCGACGAATATTGGTAAAGGCTTAATAACACTGTTCCGTGTTTTTGTGAACTTGAGAAAATGTCATTAAAATAAATATCAGATGCTTATTAATTAGGAATAGAATTAAATGTCTAAAGAGTATTACGCGTCCATTAAAACTGCTTCCTTTCAAAGAAGGCTGCCATGTCTTTAATCTTCTTCCCACTTTCCGTCTTGGAATTCGTTGCAGAAACTTTAAACTGAGATTTGTTGATCTCTATTGAACTAGTGGTAACTTCTCTCCTTAGAACAGTAGTTGGTCGAACGAATCCCTCAGTTGGTAAACTGCTGGCTTCCTTTAAAATGGGTTTAGGGACTCGAATCATGCTGTAATGGTCCTCCTTTGTTTTTTGCACATTTTCTGCGAAAGAGCCAGTCGACTGAAGAGTAGCTCCTGTAGGGGCTGTCTTTTGTAACGACCACAATGCAACCTTCTCGCGAACATTAATTTCCTCAGGAGACGCACCTCCACCACCAGTAGTAGTACAAGATTTTATTTCATCTTCAACAACAGACATTTCCACGTTGCTTGTCATCATCTTCGACGACTTCAAGCTCTCCGTTTTTATTGTCTTGGTTTGATTAGCGTAGAATGGTGGGATGTCTTCAGAAAACGCTCGTTTTCGTGGAGATTCCGTAGAACGAACAACAGAATTTGCTTCAGGCGCAATCAATTTACAATTCGAACCGAAAACGCTCTCGGCTGAAGATACACTAAAATCAGGAGACTTTAAGGACAACTGTGAACCTTTACTTCCATCACTTGACGATTTCGTGACATTTGTATCCCCACTACTTAAATCCGAGTTGATTTTCTGACGAAGAAACATTCTTCGCTCTTCTTTGTACTTTTCAATACGTTCTCTAGTACTAGGATCATTCATATCCACTGAGCTCATCGCCACCCGCAAAGCCTGCTGTACTTTCTCTGTCACTAAACCAAAACATCTTTGTCAAAATGATATTCAATCCTCACTTATAACAAGAATTAAAAATTTTAATTACAATTAATAATAGCCACACTAACGTAGGCTACACATTAAAGCTACCTTGAACAGGGCCGGAATCAGATAGATTTTCTGATAGAGACTGATGCGTATTAATGGAAGACGTTTGACTCATCTGCTTAGACTCCGGGGTTCTCAGTTCCGGAAAGGTGTCAGAGCGAATCATAACAGCTGAAGATTTAATATTACTAAGATCCTCAGCTGCAGAAACAGACTGAGTCATTAAAATATCTCCCATCGAAAAACGATGATGTTGAAAGCGACCACCAGTAGTATTAGTTGCACCTAAGGATCTAGAAGAAACATCAATACTCTGTCTGCTGGAGGAGGAATCATGTCTAGGAAGTCCATGCCCAACCACCACTGCTCCTGGCACAGGACTTGTTGAAGTCATAACTGGAGAACAGGATTTTCTATCATTTGTTTCGAACTTGGACAAAAGTTCTTTGACACTTTGTTTGCGGTTGGCAAGTCTTTTGGCATCCGCTATTTTCCATGCAGCAGCAGCTGCCGCACATTTATCATCAGATTTGGCTTTGGTATTATTGGAAAACAAAAGGGAAGGCTCGGATAATCTTTTGCACAGAATTAATTTCTCCATTATCTCAATATTAGTATTATCCTTATTAGTCCCATAGTGTTCACGACGACGATTACGGTCTCTGTTCAATTGTGCACTACTCTCATCATCTCCTGTTGACGATCCACCTCCAGAAACCAAAGCTAAACTACCACTCTTCCCACTTCCACCACTACAACCAACACAACTACCCTCTAAATCATGATCTGTCACACAAATCCCTTGCGAGGACGACGCTGCAAGAGCAAACTCTGACACCGTTTCCGCTAAAGGCGCACTGTTGCATCTTCCAAGTAATTTCTCACGTTTCTCAACAACTATCTCTTCTTCAGGCTTAGTAAATTTACCATCGCTCCCTTGTCCTTGTCCCTCGTCAACACCTCCTACAACAACAACTCCATTTTCAGACAACGAAACATCCATCCCTACACTAATACTAATGCTCTCATTCATTGAAATATCGTTGTCATTCTCATTGTCACTCTGAGCATCCCCTCCGCTCAAATCCAGATTCGCTGATTTGTCGTTTTCGTTGTTATATTCATTTACATTGTTATTTTCCTGTCGTAATTCTTCATTGTCATCAATTTGAATCCCATATAAAGGGTTATCCACTAAAACAGGGGAATCAATATGACGAATTTCACCATTATCTTCTTCCCCTCCATCCTCCTCTCGATCTTCATCAGAACCCCGACGTGAGAGTCTATTAGGACTTGTCTGGGATTGCATGAAAGAATTACTATTGTGATTGACAGGACTGTTTAGTTTAAATTCCCCGTCATCCCCGTCTTCTTTTATTTGATTTGGCTCTTCAAGACTGTCTTCACGAAGTTTCAAGCAAGGAGCTGGAGTGTCCAAATAAGTTACAACGTCTTCCGTGTGTGAATGAGACTGACTGCTTGAATCCTCGGGAGAATTAAGTGTAGATTTTTCTAGGGAAGTAATAATACCGATTTTTTCTGGAGGCGATGGTGATTCTTCGCTATTAGTTTTGTTTGAAACCACTGCAGAAACATTATCATGGATTTCCGCGTAGTGGTGATGATTTGTATTTGCGTGAAATTGAACACTTTCATACGCAGCTTCAGTTTCCGCATCACTGTTGTCCTCACACAAAGTTGCTACTGCATTTGTTGAATTTGATTGTGAGGGGATACAATTTGTTGAAGGTAACGGAGGTGAAAGAGAAGATGATGAATTCGACCGACCATCTGCAGCACCACTGCCAAACACTTGAACAGTTTCGTAACTGTTATGATCGTGATAAGCATCTTGACTATTTCCACCATTTTCATCTTCGTCAATGTCTTCGTAAATATTGGCTTCATAATCGCCCTCCTCAGACCTGTCTTCGTTTTCTTTAATATTTTCATAATGCTCGGAGTAAATCTGTTCATCTTGTTTTTCCTCATCTTTTTCCATTATTGAATCATTACTTTGTGACTTGGCTAGCAGCTGCTGAACTTCATCCGCTTTCATGTACGATTCTACAATCACTGCTGTATTATTATCTGGAGTAGTTTCCCTTAGTGCGGCGAAAACTTCGTTTTGGTACACATGATTATTTTCATACAAATGATTACTTCCGTCTGTAATTTTGGCTGCAGTCGCGGTTGAAACAATCTTTTCATCAGTTGGCACAAAAGTTGTGGCTTCCATAGACGCTTTAGGACTTTTAATGTTCTCATATGGTGGAAAAGAGGTTTTCTTCACGTTATTTTCCACTTTGTTGCTGGATAAAAATGTTTCGTGCATATTTGGTATATGGGTGTCAATTACAGTAGGAGGAGAATCTGGATCAGGATCTGGAGGAATGTCCGTGACGTTGATTCCAGCTTCGTACAGTGGACATATGAATAATTTGCAGGTTTGAATTTGCACTGCTTGTTGTCTTCCCATTTCTTCTGAACTGGTAGCACTACTATCCCTGCTGATTTTGCTGCTACCACCACAGGACGAAGGGGAATGAAATTCGTTGACCAGTGGCGAGTAAATGATATTCGTGGTTGCAAAAGTAACTTCACCCGGAGTGGAATCTGCAGAGCTTTCATCCACACTTGAATTCCGATCTAATTCATACTTGCTTTCCGAAGAGTACACACTTATCTGCGATCTCCTGAATTCCACATTATTGTCACTGGGTTGCTCGAAAGTGAGATCAGGTTTATAATTACTATTATTTTTTATACTGGTAGTATTATTTGTCAAAAGATTACAAGACTCAATATCCTCGGAAATATTTTGTGAGGGATAACATGGTGATAACAGCTCATCATCAGACTCAACCCATTTGCTGGGCCTGGCTCGCTGCTGATTTCTTAACAAAGGGGATCTGGACAAAGCCCTTTCGTCTAATTCGAAAATATTCGCACATTCGTCACTAGATACAGAAGTGACACTAGTAATGCTTTCACTCATAATGGGAGGAGAAAGAGTCTGCACGGAAGCTGCACTTGGTGGAGGAGTCTTGGGACTCAACAAGAAGAAACTACCAGACGGAGAACACCCTTGTCTATTATTATGTTCCCCCTTTCTGCTTCTCCTCCTCTTTACATCCCCACCATCACCTCCATAACAATCCGAATCCATCTCTGTCTTTAGACTAGTAGTGTTGCTCTCCACTCCACTAATATCGAGAGACAATTTTGAAGATTGAGACATTGTCTCCTCCTCTAACGTCTCGTCAATGTATACATTGTTACCATTTCGAAATTCTCCAAACTCAAAGTAGGAATCATGAGATATTGATCTAGTTTAAAATCAAAAACAAAGACTATCGTTAGAAAAAAATCAAAAACTCAAAAAGCGGAAAAAGAGTCATGAATTAAGTAAAATTCAGAATTAAGAAAGAAAAGTACGTTACCTATTGTGAGTTTTGGGATTGAGCAACCCTCGAGGATCTAAAGAAGAATCTTCGGGTGGTAGGTGGAAAACAACATGTACATCCGTCACGGGAGTTGCAGGACTGGATTTAGACAATTTTCCTTCCGTCTTGTCGGGTAGGGAGTGATGGTGATTGATATCACTACCATTTGCATTGCTTGAGCTGGTAGATGAAACGCTTTGTTGATACAGAGGCGATGAGACTAGAGATTCCACGCTCTTAACAGGACGGAGACGCCCAGCCCAGTTTGAATGTGATCCATGCGGCACACTCGCTGACATATTCTTAGTCTGCAAAATAAATAAAACAATTGTAACTGTAACGTACAAAAATTATATGTTCTATTTCCTATTTTAGTTTGGAAATTAAATCAGTATTTAACTACGTAGGTAGGTTATAGCATTTGTTCAAGTGTAGTTTGTTTTCATTTCAATGATTCAGGATTTAATGATTGGACTGAATTGATAATGTGAAAACTGCAACTGGATAATAAACGGGAATTAATCAAGTTAACTCGTTTGTCTCAAGTAAGGACCCAATTGAATTTGGGAATTTCTACGTGTCAGAGTTAAAAAGACTGCATTCGCAAAGTTTGTTGAAGTAAACCCAACTCACCACAATTGTGATTTCACACGGAGTTGGTGATTTTCTCTTTGGGTTAGAAAAACTTCTATTTCTGGAAAAGAAAGTTCTCCATCCGATCGGAGAACGTTTATTTTTTAAAGCAGAACGTCTACTGGGCAGTTCAATTACAGTGTGGTACTTTGGAGGAAGTGATGATGGACCTCCGCCAACTTCAATATACTTGCGATCATCTTTGGCTTTGTCTTGTGCTTCTTCTAGAGACATTAATCTGATGGGTGAAGAAATTGCTAGAGATTTGGGTCTTCCAGAAGCTTTGTGAGTGAGTAGAGTGGTCGTCGAGGGAAAATTGGCAGGAAGTTTCTCATTAAATATTAGATCAGCGTGTCGAACAAGGTACTCAGTCACAACTGCTTGAACTCCAATTCCCTAAAAACAAAGTCATTTATTCAATGTAGACGTCCATGACACAATTTTACTCTCGTTTCATGAGTTTTACTTGAAATAGAACAAAAAATGCAATACTTTAAGGGCAGCTACTCCTCCAGCTTCTAGTTCTTTACAGCGAATTAAATTCGGAGCCCACACGATTGCCATATTTTTTGGAGTCATACCAGTATCACTACTTTTCATTGCAACGCGAGCAAGATGTTTCATCAGATATTCTAAAGTTCTGTATCAAAACGAATTAAGGAGTTAGCACACTTTACAAATAAAACTAAAAGTTCAGAGCCACATATCAGTTGTCAATGTGCTAATTCTCAAATAACATAAGCTAACAAACATAAGACTGCGCCAAGCAGACATCACCACAAAAAGTTCATAGTAGAGTAGATGAATATTGTAATAAAAGTACGGAACAGTATAAAATTCTACAATACTCTATTCCATGTAATATGTAATAAAAGCTTGTGTGTCTATGTCTCCTACAAGTAAAGTACCTGTAATGCGGTGGTGGTAATTCGTGAACCACTTCCCTCATTTTAAACAGTCGCTGTTCGTCTGACGATTGTGCAGCTATAACAAATTTTTCGTATAGTTGGTAAGTGCACAGCGGATTTGGAAGTTCGCGAAAATACATTTTCAGTAGGGAAGACACTGCGTGAATGTCTTGCTTTATTGCTTCGTCTTCTGCCAAATTCGGCACTTTGTCTTCATCGAAAGAATTTCTATATAAAATATTAAACAGTCATCTTACTCGGTGCACTGTACTGCATTTGTATTCCTATGGGTAGTATGGAATATGTCATAATTTTTTATAGCATCTCATTTACCGTAGCTTTTGAATATTTGATGTGATTCCAGACAGTCGATAAATTCCATCAACGATACCAAAATGTTCAATAAATTCAGAGCAGCATTTGAGCACAGCAGGAACTGGGGCAAAAATGAGACAAAACGCATTACATTGCAGCGTGCAGCCTTTACATACAACACCAAACTGAGAAAAATTGTAAATTATCTGAGAAATGTTAAACAAAAATCAATAACCACATACTTTCACTTCCTGTATTCAGAAGATGTTCTGCCAAATCGCAACTAAAAACTCGTTCACGAAGGATTCCTGACTGTTTTAAGCGTCTTCTTGAGGGACGTGATAATATAAAACTCCTGCAAAACCATGCAATAGATTAATGTCTTATTTCCATGAACTTCCCAGTCAGTTGTAGCAAGCAAAGAATATAATGAATCCATCAAAATGACGCATTTAAAAAAAATCATTATTTTTACCTAAAGAAAGCTATGAGTTTTCCATGCTTTCGTAACACAGGTTTTGCAGGAGCTGATGAAGAGTTTGATGAAACTGAGAGTCGCTGCAATCTTCTCGTGGATGAGGCAATCGGCAAACCGATAGGCAATTTATCACCAATTATCTAAAGATAATGAAAGTAATGACAATATTATTATCATAAAATGGGTATAGTTAAAAAATGACATTTATATTATTAGCATCTAGCAAAAAAAAATTATGCAGTAGAAACAGAAACATATACTGAGAATGTGAGAAGATGCGTCACTAACGTCCTTGACTTTCATGACATTTAATCTCAAGATATCAATAAATCAATGGAAGCCTTCAAATATAAACTTTTAGAGTTTCATTCACCTGGACATTTTCTCTTGGGAAAAATCCTACGTGAAATCCACGTTTCCCTCTCCACCACACACTTTCTTCCGGCGGTGGCATGTCAATGACAGATATCATCTCACCAACGTCAAACGAAATTTCATCAGCGGCTTGTGAGGTATACTTACGAACAGCACATGCAGCTGCCACGGCTGGTGTATTGATAGCACTGTCATCAGACGAAACTATATGACGTCCTCGATTGTCCAACTACAACCAAACATTTACGAGTCTCAAGTTATTATTAAACACACTTAACAAACACCACGTTAAAAAAACGATTAGATAAACGAAATCACTCAAATATCCTCATTTCTCCACAGAACTACAACACTCCCATTTAAAAACCGCAACAACAAATTAATGGGCATACTAGAAAAAACTGTATTTATAAAAAATTACAACAATCACAATTCAAAAGTTTAAAAAAATTGCCACTAATATTTTAAACACTTAATGACCACATTTGAAGAAATGGAGGTTAACCAGAACTATTCACAAACACCTACATACATAAAAAGAGAAACCGACACTATCTTAATTAAATGGCAGACTGTATACAAAAACTTCACAATATACCTCAAGCCAGCTTAGAACAGTTCCACATGTAATTTTATTCGTAGGCAATTCCGTTAAACGAACAAAATATCGATCACTCAATGCTTTACAATCATCCTGCAATCAAAAACACAAAAAATTTACACGAATGCGTTTAAACCAACACTTTAGCACTACTGCTACAAAAATTATAACTTGTAGGTAAACAAAATCAACATACGTGATCTTCTACGTTGTTTTCAACTTTCTCTAACAGCGAAAAGTTTCGGTCCCACACACAACGATGCAACTGTTCATCTAGCATGTGCAAGTTAGCATGAGTACGCCTGATTGCCCAGCACTGACCACCACTAACAACCTGAAAGGATTCAGAAGATCGACGACACAATTTAAAGCTACAGCTTAGTTCTCTTGCATTGTATCTCAATGTACTGTGACTGTGATATTGTGATTGTGAATGGCATAGTGTGATATTAGACACACTACACTCACTCTGCACAGCAAACCATGAACATTGAACATCAAAAGATAAAAGTGACTAGCTGTACTTATTGTATTATAATATTAAAGTTTATACACTATTCAGAATCCATCCACATACATAAAAGTAGCTATAGGTACAATGTCTTAAGAAGGAAGAGGACTGCAGAGGACGATGTAACATTTATTTAGCTTTTAGCTTATAGCAAAGGAATTCTAGTCTTGGTACATAGTACATACTAGTAGTATGAGAAAACAAGTCATTTCTCTTGCCCTAATATTAAAACAAGTTCGACAATTAATGAATAGTTGGATGCAATGCAGTAGTAGTAAGTCTTTGCCCGACTTTCATTTGCCTTGCATACATATTCATTCAGTCAGCGACTCACCTCAATAGAGAAGGCGCACCTGTCTACATCTTCATCTGTACTAAGGCTCATCGATTTCGACGGGTCATCTCGAATGAAAATCTACACAAACAACAAAGAGTATAGTACTTAGAGGCTTGTATAGCATGCACATTAATACTTAACGAACATGCACGCTATCTTATAGCCATATTACACGCTAAGACTTTTACAAATATTTACAAACAATCAGTTTGTCTACATTACACTATGCTCTGCCTCTCTCGTTGTAAAAGTTGTAAAATGTAATCCCTTTATAATTAATTCATATTAGCACTTGTCAGTCAGTTCAGTCTTCATATCAACACACAATTTTAGATCCTAGGTACAATGGCACATATTATTATCAATATTACAGCAAGGTCAAGGTACCTACGAAATCCAAGAAGGCAATTCAATCGTACCCTACGGCCAGAATTTATAACCCAATATTTTGTCAGTGCCTCTTATAGTTCTAAACATGCATTTTATTATACGATTATTCACCTCTATCATTTCCTAACTCCTATATAGGGCATAACATTAGTTTCTGTCCATTTTTTAAATTCTTGTAACAGGGGAAAGGATTTTGTATGTATTCGGATACGTCAGGGAAGGCAAGCGCTTGTATTCCAACTGCATTTTAATGCAAATGGCTAAGGGAATGATACTAGGTACTGCAAAAAATGTCGAGGGCGGATGCCATACTGCTCCTGATTTCAAATATCAAAAAATACAATATAACTATACTCTTTACTAACCGATATCCTCAATTTGTAATAAAAACTACACGTCTCATCCACTTCAGACTGTTCAGACGGATATTATTGTATACCTATAGAAACTGTTATTATGGGTCTTGAGTGAAGACAATACGATTCAATTTACTTTAAATACTACTTCTTGTTACACATAGAATGGTAATTATTACGATACGAACTTATGGCTAATTCGAATTTGATTTCACCTATAATGATTCTCTTTGTTAATAAGGCATTTTTCTAGTAACAAACCTGTATTGTAAGGGTTGATATGTGGGAAGCTTGGATGAAAAAATTGAGGTATTGTAGCAATTACTTATTGTTTTCAGAAAGACAGGAGAAATAGAAATCAGGATTCCTTAATTACATATACTCTACATTGTTTTCAATGACTATGAGAAAACTACCGGCAACTCAATGATCAATCAATGGATTTACATAACAATTCATTTTTTGAGTTTTTATACAGAATCTATGCACTTGACCACGTCTAATTGGTTAACTTACAATACAATACATATATACATACTAAATCAAATACTAACCTTTAAAGTTGGCAATTCAACGCTATCGTAATGGAAGTGAGCACATTCTTCTAATTTTGGAAACCTCGGACTGGAAGTAGGATTGCTGGATGAGGAAGGCATTCCGGCGCTTAACGGACGCGGTCCCGCGGCTGATACAGCAGTTAAATGTTGAATTCGTATACTACCCCTGGATGTTTCCATTTCCGTTGCCTCCCAAATACCACTCTGAAACAAAATAATTATTTTTATTCACCTAATAAATAAACAAGCAACACCAATAACTATACTGTTCATGAAGAGTTTGCATCGACATAGCAAAGTGTAGGTATGAAGGCTGTGCATTCGGGATATAAGATGATAAGATTTTACTGATAATTATTTACGGGAAGGAGTATCTAGTTTATTGCAATCCAATCTAATGACAGCCAATGCATAACAATTTTACATGTTCACCGCCTTCCTTTCCATCCCTGCTATGATTAATTCCTTTACACTGGGATTTATAAGACTAACTCATATGATTCCTTAATTATAGTTTGTGATACAAACATCCATCCAACTAGCAATAAGTTTAACTAGAGCCTAGACAGCATTAATAAGCATCCCTTCTTATTTACTGAAATATGGTATGAAATCAAGCCTACTTGATACACTATATCAAAATTGTCATGAATGGTATTTTTACTTGTGAGACATATTTAGGGTCGATATCAGCAAGGGCCATAGACCTTCGCCCCATCCTTGGTGTAGTTCCCATTACTTCCATTACTTAGCCGGAAACACTCAGCAGCTGAAAGTTTTAATGAACACACATTATTAGACAAACTCAAACTGGTAGTTTTTTATTACATCAATGGGATGATTGAATTTCTATTCCGAATTTGAAGTTATAAATAAGACTGTAGTACATTTGTTTTCTTTTGCCATTTGAAAAGGATTTATAATTAAAATAAAAAATAAACGTTTTTTACCTGGGATAATTGTTTATGTCAACCAACACTTGACACAGTTGAAGATTTAAAAATCAACAGGGAGATTGGGGGAAGTGTATGACAACGTACAATCCATTTTGCACACTACATAATGTAATTTGCATTCACGTATTTCTTCTTAGCCATATCACATATCGCAGCCCATATTGCTCTTCATTTGACCTAAAGATAATCCATAATTATTATTAGTTTTGAACTGTATAACAACAAACACATTAACAATTAACTTACTGATAATGGTAATTATAACTCTTCTTTGTTTGCGATGTGTATTATGTATAATTTAATGGTATAATTAAACGTATGAATCAACGAATAAAATATTACGATGTAGACAACTATCGACAGACGAACACTAACACTAAAATTGCACTATAATAATGTAAATATTTAGTTTTACTGAACAAAACACGAGTGTTTGTTTTGCGCCTGAATATTTGTAATGTACCTAGTCAAAAGTTCATTTCTCTTAAACTAAACTGACTATAGCTGGTTATTTGTTGTTTGAGAGATAAAAACTCAGCTTCCATTTAACAGCAGACATTGTAAATATTGTCACAAACAAAATAGAACCATATATTTGATCCACTAAGTAAAACACACACAATTAAATGATTATTGTGTAAAATCTACCCAGAAACGATCTAAGGATCTAAATCTAAAAACGAAGCAATAAAGGAGAAAATGTATCAAAAATGGATATAAAATATTAAAAATACAGATTGGTCATTGCGTCGGCTTACGGCAATATACATTAACATCAAACGCGTTATCTTTTAGCCTAGAAAATCTGTAAATGAGAATGAGAACAGTTGAACGATGATGATACTCAAAAATAACAGTGAATGACAGATAAGAAGGTCATTGGAGTGAGCAGAAAAATCAGTTAGCTTTTTAGTGGTTAATTTAATGTTGGTTACAGATCATTATGTTGTTTTGTGGTATGTTGATAATGACATAATAGCCTACAGCTGAGAGAGTTATTATCTAAATGAAGGTTGATTTTTGATAATTTAAACAATAACTGAAACAATAAATGGACCAATTTGTTAATTGTTCATTTGTTCATGCTTTTTGTAATTGGAATGTTAATACAAGGATTCAATATAAGTATCACACACAAAACAGCACACGATTTGACAGCTGACTTATAATTTTCCCCGTTTTGTTTTGTAAAAAATTGCACTTTTGGACTTTTGACTTTATTGCAAAATCCAATATTAAACAATAAATACGCACAACTTCACTGTTGCTTTAAATCCTAATCCTAACTGGACACGTAAATTCCAGACAACAGATTTTACACATAAAAGCAACAAATGATGAATGATTAATCGAAATAAATAGGAAATGAAATGAAGCATGCATGGAATAAATAGGTTGCAGGCAGATTATCGATTTAAGTACAATTTGATGACTAAATGTAATGACAGCTGACGTACGTGTTGTGTTGTTGTGTGATTACTCGGAACTCTCCATTATTTATCCTTTAAAATGACTAATGTCCTTTAATGTCAACTAATGACTGTAATTTGCTCTATATCATCCAAACGATAATTGGTACTAATGATTCCTATTTAGAACAAACCTAAAAACACCATTCATTTAACTGGTCATGGGATTATTACAAACAAATGAAACAGCACACAATTAAAATCGGACAAACCTTATGCATTAAATAATTAATATAATTGTGACAGTTTTAATTAATTAACACTTTAATACCTACCTGAGTTAATATTTGAAGATTTAGTGTATTTGTGACGTGCGGCCGTGTGTGATGAACTTTCAACAACGAACAAAACATAAAAGTATAATCTTGTGTGTGTATCTATTGCATTTGGTGTATGTATTTTGCATTTCTCACTTTCATCAAGTCAACAAGACAAGAATGAAGAACTGAACAAACAACTGCATTCTTGAAGCAAGAAGAACGAAGACAAGAAGGACTGGAAAAAGAAGGAAATAATGGTGGAACCTCAGTCAGTTGTTTGTTGTAAACAATTAGTGAACTTGAATAGACATTATCGGTGTCAAGTTCAATGATTATGATTAGAATTAAGATAATAATTTGTCACTTCAGTCTTTCTTTTGAGTTGAGTTCACTTTTGACTTCACTCACTCACACACTCACACCTATATATGGTCCTCACGCACTTTCTGTCCACAAACTATATCCCTCTTTGTAATACGAACGAGTAGTTATACACTTCAAACACAAACACATCTTCCTAAACTATCAACTACTTCTATACAATACTAATATTCAACAGCCACGTATCTAGGATTCCAATATGGGGGGTGCTTGTGCTTGTTCCAATATGGGGGGTGCTTGTGCTTGTTCCAATATGGGGAGTGCTTGTGCTTGTTCCAATATGGGGGGTGCTTGTGCTTGTTCCAATATGGGGGGTGCTTGTTGCAATATGGACAGGCTTACAGAAAATGTTTTGCTGCCCTGTAGCAGGATTTTTCGGCCTGCCCGTTCCGGGCAAACCTCATGCTGCCCTGCCCTGTAGCGGCGCTACAATGACCAAAATGCCCTGTAGCGGCGCTAAAATGACCAAAATCTGCCCGGTAGCTGCGCTAGCGTGATAAACTGATCGGTATCAGCCTTAGAAAAGGTTATCCAGAAGGTAGTTGTATAAAAAAAATTGAAATAATTTATTAAATGTATTAACCAAACGCTCAAATGAATATACATGCAGGCGATGCGATATACGAACTTTAATACATATAAAATATAAGCTACTCATTCTCATTCCGGGTCATTCCATATTATAGTGTGTACAGGCACATACTTTGGCTTTACACACTTTTATGTGTATAATTGATGTAATTCTCTTCAAAAACTGTCATACATACAAGAAGCAGTTTGTGCCTTGTGCTTTCTCTTTGATTTTTATTAAAAACTTCCCTCCCTGATATTTTTCAAAAACTACCCTTTGGAAGGGTCGCGGCTTCGCGCTGCCCTCCCTGATTTTTTTAAAAACTGCCCTGCCCGGTAGCGCTGCTACAACCTTCTCGCTAGCCCTGCCCTAATGCGCCGCTACAATTTTGCTTGTTCCAATATTTTGCTTGTTCCAATATGGGGGTGCTTGTTCCAATATGGGGATGCTTGTTCCAATGTGGGAAGTGCTTGTGTAAGATGATGATGTTGAAATAGAATTAAAAAAGAATGCCACAGTATATTTTTTCTATCCATTGCTCAAGGCCGTGTTCAAAAAATTATGTAAAGGAGGGTACAATTCCAACATGATGTACAGTACAAACCCCGAAAAATTTGGTCAATTTGGGTTAAAACCAATGTTAATTGTATTTAATTCGCGCGCAGATAGAAGTTTTTTGGTACTTTTTGTACTATAACAGCAAATTTGCTACTTTGTTAAGGTTTTAATAGATATGATTAAAAATGGCAATAATATCTAGTGTAAGCTTGTATCATCTGGGGGTGCTTAAGCACCCTCAGCACTTTTGGTGGATACGTGCTTGATATTGAATATACACTACATACGAAATTCGTACTACAAGTACAGGAATACATACATACAATACATGGGCTCTAAAACTAATGCCTTTTCTAATAGGATGACTATAATCACATCCGCAGAACACAAGAAATCCTGTTATTGTGTTACTTGCTTGCAGTTGCAGAATTCTTACGTCGTCCTATCCAAAGGGACTATCTACTGCGAGATTCCTACATCCAATAATCTTCTTTCAAGGATTAAAATTCAACAAAGGACGAACAAAACAAATTACATCAAATGATGCTACATGATTACATGTCTTTTTACGCTTTTTAACAATCATGATAATATCTTCAATGAAACTGGTACAATTTACAATAATAATTCACTCAAAGACAAAATGGAAAATTAATGAATAAATAATTTATGTATTATTCTCATTCTCATACGAAAATTAAGTTGGCTTTTTCAAGTCAAAGAAATAATATTTTATGGTATTTTTCTTTTAATTCCCTTAAACCCTAAATGAAAATTAAGTTGCTTTGTGTTTAAAAATATTTTATCTTTATCCACAATTTTTTCCAGTAACTTAAAATTATGATTATGATTAGATTAGTCAAAGAAATTGTATTCTTTTAATAGCTTTCCATTGTAAAATTAATTTGCTTTGCGGTTAAATATATTTTATCCAGAATTTTTCCCAGTAAAGTAAAATTGATTTAGTCAACGAAATAGTATTCTTAATTTTTCTCACTGCAGAAAATTAATTTGCTTATAAGTGGACAAAAATACATTCTTAATTTTGCTTACTAAAAAAGCTAATTTTACTATTACAGAAAATACAATTTGCTCTAAAGTCAGCTAAATCGTATGGTTAATTCCCACAACAGAAAATCATTTGCTGTAACTGTAACTGTAAGGTAAAAGGTATGCAAAATGGTTTGAAAGTATAGTGAGAATGAGTAAACAGAAGATTATTTTTAATATTATAGATCATAATTATCATAGGTACGCTCAACAATTTTTGAGCATCATTTTTCTCAACAGGAAAAATTAATTTGTTCCAAAATAAAAATATTTTTTCCCATGATAAAGTCAAACCAATTTTTCTCAAAGCAATATTAACCTTTACTCGTTTACTTTACTTGTAATTTCTTCGTAAAGGGAAGAGAAAAGAGATCCTTTTCAGAGAAAATTAATTTTATATTCCTTAAAGAAATACAACTAAAATTTCTTAGAAAATTACTCTGTGGGTCAAATTAATATATTTATAAGTTTTTCCTAAATCAAAAATAATAATAGTCAAAACTAGTCCATGAAATGATAGTCCAGCAATTCTTGAACTTTGTGCAAAACAAAGTCGAGTTATAAGTCGATATCTTTAAGATCTTTTATAGGTGCTCAGTGCTCAATATGCTGTGCTTATGAAGAGATCTATTTAAATCAAAAGTATAGCACGCGTACATCCTCGCAGTAATGATCATTTTTATACTTTTTATACCTACTCAAGAGACTAATTATGAATTATTGTTATATAAAATTAATAATCTTTGTATAGTTGGATTAATAGATTTGTTGTAAATATTTATTTATTTGAATTATCTTAAAACTTATAGATAACTCAACTATTGACATTTTGAGTCTGTAAAGACTATTCTTTTATCTTATTTGTATTTGAAATTTATACAGAGAGAGTCAGGGGCGTATCCAGGTCACACATTTGGATGGCTATGGCTTTGTTTGTTAAATATATTCATTCGACTGAATAAAATAATTTTTCCCCTCTCCTTTATTTCCAAAAATAATTTTGGTCAATTTCAAATCAATGTAAAATTCCTCAAATGGATATTCACAAAAGGACAAAAGTAAATACTAAAATAAAATCAATTGCATAAAATAATTTATTGTTTTCAAAGACAAGCTCGAAATAAAGTAGGGATTACCAGGGTATTTAAACTTAACGGGTAGACCAGCTCCCTATACACAATATGAGACAACCATGAAAAAATCGTCCATATG
>JAQFYB010001509.1:0-31868 GCA_034694085.1 Pogonognathellus longicornis | reverse complement strand
GTTCATATTTTGTATGTTTATCAGGGAAAGTTACCTCAATACAAAGGGAAAAGAGCTCGAGGATTTTTCTGAGTGTATGCATCACCAGCATGATAACGTTTTTCTTGCAGTACGTACTGCGTAGCATGTATGTATGTGCTGTAAAATAAATATTATTTGTTCAATAATTCTCATTACGCAAAGAACGGTTTGGTGCATGTTTTGTGTATTTGGTTATGTCGCATCAAAAGTCGAGAACTAAAAGCTGTTTTATTTCATCACGAACAATAATGAAATGAAGACAATGTTGAAATGAACACAAAAGAACTGCCGATGCCTTCAATGACCAGAGCTAGGGACTCCTAGATTCCCTTCCAGCTAGACCTTCGTACCTTTGTTCTCGATGTCTCATACTCATTTTGTTCACAACAAATATTATTTTCTTAGGAAGGTGCAAACATAATCGAGCTTTTTGTTATCGCAAGTTCTTCTGCTCTAGACGAGACTGACTGACGCGTTTGTTCCAAAGAGAAAATGAAACATTTTTGTCGTGCTATTTTTATAGACATATATTATGTAATGTAATTCAATGAAACTATGGCCCTCAGAAAGTAATTTAAGAACACGTTGAAGCATCATAATACAACGTGTAATAATAAGTTGCCATTCTTTGTTTGAAGCGAAATAACAACTGACGCATATCGTTGAAAGGAAAAACCTTACAAGAATTTGAGGCATAACTCGTAATAATTTTTAACAGCAATTTTGGTTGCCTGTGAGGTGAGTGTGGTTGACAGACAACGAATTTTTTCTATGTATTTTATAGTATGAGCTCGAATAACTACAAGTACCAACTCCATTAAAATAAAATAAAACGTACATAAAATGCGAAATTTTCAGGAAAGAGAGTGGTTCAAATGCATATAGTATATAGGTTTCAGGATTTTTTCCACTTAAAATTAATTTGAAGAGATGTTTCTATTCCAATTTCTCAACTTTAAATCTCTAGCTAAACTAAAACTAATGCATCTGTTTCTTTTAGTATTTAGTCATTTTTATTAAAGTTCCAACTCCACCTTACAGAAAAGTCAAAACAGAGGTACGTTGAGGAGAAAGGTATAAGCAAAAGTTAATCGAATGATCATTATAAGGAAGCATTTTTACAAAATACGATTAGAAACAGTAATAACACTTGTATTACTGTAAGCATAATTTTAGTGTAACCTTTATGATGAATCTAGAAAAGTCTGGTGAGAATCTTGTTGCTAATAAGTCTGACAAAATGGTAGGCTCTCTCTATATTGTATATTATGGATATTAGGTAGATTAGATACTAAAAATGGTCCTTTCTGTGAAAGGCTGAATTGTTAAATTATCATTGCGACCAACAATGTCAATCATATTAGAACAGTCGTTGATGCCAGCAGGGGTGCTACTGAAAGCAGAATAATTTAATGGAAAATAATATATTTTGAAGTAAAACATATTTTTAGACATTTTCCAAGAAATGCTGAAGTCTACGCGCATACCTAAAAGCAGTTCTGCCTGGGCATGTGGTATGTGCGTGTAAATACGAGAAAGAAAGAAAATGACAGTAATTATAGGGTCTCATTTCTGAAATTACTGACATTTTTCTAGGAATTAGTGAGAGAGATACTTAGAGTTTGGGATATTTGAGATGCGGGGAATGAAGAGAGGGAGAAAAGACTGAAAAGTAAAAGGCAAAAGAAAAATGGGAGTGGAGGAAGTAGGAGAATGACTGTGAAGTAAAGTTTGTCTGGTGAGTTGTGGAGCACCGCTGAGCTCTCTCAAATGTCATCTTTTTCACTTTGTCTCCGTGTTACATTACCTTCATCATACCAGGACCACCAAATGTATTTCGCTTTGTTTCACACTCTTTCACAGTCCTCCCTATTCACTAATGCTCTCTTCTCCAATGTCACCTACTTTCTTTGGCACCTTCTCCCTGTCTGCCACGTGTACTCAGTTCCATACAAAACCAAAATACTTATCTCCAAAGAACAGCTTCGAAATACAAGCCAAAAAATTATAGACATTTACAAGAAACCTCATAGCTCCCGATTGCTCACAATCTTTTCATATCAACTTATTTGAATAAAACTTTGCATTAGCATGTCTTCTCGAATTCCAAGGTCCTCGCATCACACAGAATCAAATCAACTAATGTACCCGGTAACCTCTTCCAGGTAGCATAAAAATTCTAAAAATAAAAATACCATTGCATAAGGAATTTTTCCAATACAATTACAGATCTTCATGTAAAGTAATAAAAGAGACATGTACCTACCATGCTATATGTGAATAAACTTATAAAGATCTGCAACAAACGACAAAACGAGCTATGAAACTTGTTATAATCAGTCATAAAAATTGTGAACTCGACCATGAAGATGAACTGTCATATGGAAATATTATCAGCTTTTGAAAAACAGAAATAGAATAAATTCAAGCTAGATCGTGAAATTAGAGAGTTTTACACATGAAGGTTTTTGCATTGAAGAAATGCTCACACACTCGGGCAACTCCCTTGATCCATTTACAACATCCATTGTACGCTAAATAAAGACTTATTTGGTTACATTTTGTTAATGATGATATTCACCCAAACCTTTATGCAAAATATAAATAAATGTAGATGATCTTCTCAGTGCAAGTACTACTTTTCTCATAAAGCATCACAGCAAATTAAATTACATACGGATCACTTTCCCTAGTGTAGCATTATGTTTCATTCATATCAGATTTATTGATATTGCAAGACAGGAATGCTTTTGAAAAAGAAAATGTATTTACACAAACGTACTTGTACCTCTACATGAAATAATCATAAAAATCGTATGAAAAGTATCATAACATAACTTATCATCGTCCAACAAAAGTTTAAAGTTTATGAGCACTTATGTAGAAAAAACTTTCTCTTTGTTCTTTTGGTGCAAATGTAATAATATGAACTTTACTTTCCCAATGGGAAAAGTTTCTGCTTCACATAGGTACATGCACATTGTGTGATTGGAAAGTTTCCAATGCAATAATGAAAATCTGTTGATGTTTATTACTGCATTGTCAAAGACGAATTAAAATCACCTTTGGATATTCACTATTAAGAAACTAAACTCGCTCCATTGTCTTCGTTAGTGGAGTTTCCAAACTAAATAAAAACAGACACAAGCCATTTTATCTCATGGAGCACTTAACACAAATTACTCCCAGGTTTCTATCCTATCAAACAAAATACAAAAAAGTTTCCCTAATTCTTAGTTACAGATATTTGAAGGTAAAGGTAAAAACACTCTAGACACTAGTATCTTACTACATTTGCTTCCAATAAAAAGACAAAGATTAAACTTATTTTTCTGTAAATTGACATTTTGTTTACAGACTTTCAGCAACATTGCTAGGACTCAAAACTTTTATTTCAACTCGCACACATTTTCTCCCTAATACACTTCGTGCATTGCATTTTCTTATTTTCTGTAGCCTCTTTATTTTATTCTACATATAAATCTCTCCTGAGATCTTTTCATCTGTATGTAGTAATAAAATGAATATCATCTTATTCAAATTGTAGCACATTTACAGAAACTTTCTTTCGGGTAAAGCCGTTTTATACACTTATCTTTGGATAATACGATGTAGGTAATTACAAATTACCTAGTTGCCAAGTAATGATGCGAATATTTTCTGTTTGTTAAATCAATAAACAAGAGTTTATTTGAACCTACGTAAGTTTTATTGCGGAGATACTGTTAATGCAATTTAGGAGAGCGTATTTGTATTGCAGCGATTGTGAAATCGTGTAGGTTTAACTTCATTACGTGACATTTGCTTAAATCTGGCTGTAATTGCCTTTCTACGAGCAGGTGCATACATCCACTCCACATAATAGCTGCATCTATTTAAGTAGCCTCATAATGGAAGCGCCTGAAGAAGAAGAACTTGAGAAATATGAGGAAATTGAAGTGAGAGAAAGTGCGACAAATTTTAATGAATCTGCTGAAAGAATGTCACTGGACACGGAAATGGTAGGCGACAACGAGAATGGTGAGCAACAACCTAAACCAAGTGCCGATGTGCTGATGACGACCCCCAGCACAGTGAAGAAGTATAAGCATCGACAGAAAATGTACAATGTGGCTCTCCAAGTCCGCCCTCGGTAAATATCACATTACCATTCCCAAATTCTACCAATAACAATTTCTAACAATAATTAATTAACTGCAAACAATTAAACGCGCATATTCATTGTGACAATTACAATAGTGCCCGCTTTGGTAGAATTAATATGCAAGACACATCCCATGGTCTTGTGTGTAAAGTGTAAGTACACCCTTGATGAGCAATGAACTGATCCACTTGACTCGCTGCCAAAATTCACCAAGCCAAAAGGTGATCCTGTGTTCCATTGTTGTAGAGATGCTTCGTTTAGGTACTCCACAGAAGTGTGCATGGTTGTTATGTAGTTCAGTACATGTGGGTGGGTGTTCCCTTATGAATTGGACACAAAATGTTTTTACTTTCTACCTTGTTGTTGTCGTGTCATTCGAATTGCTGCTCTTAGTTTCAGGTGGCATGCACGGCAGGGAATCGGAAAATTTCTGTTGTACCTACCTACTTTATATGTACTGTGTATAAACAAGTTAAATTAAAATGGAAAGTAAAGGAGAAAGTTTCATTCGTTCGGGAGACTTTTCGTTCTAGAATTATGTAGTAGTATTTGAATAAGTTAGCTATAACTTTGAAATTAGTCGCAGTTAGACCTGGACTAAATGTTCTGAGCAACACCATATGATTAGAAATGCAATTGTACTAATTACTTGGTGGAAATGACGCTGTAGCTTTTTCAGCACAGCAGCCTTTCACCCGCCCCCGTCTGTTTCTGCTTCCCCAAGTGACTGACTTTTTGTGTAGCGGTGTGGAGAGACAATCAGTTTGCCTTGTCTTTTGTGGTAACTGCTAACACCAAATGCAAATCTTTTGTTACAACTCCTCTCTTTTCCATTTCGTCCATGTTTTCAACTTATTAGCTATTCTATTCTTTGAAAGTACAAGGTAGAAGTCTACTATGCAGGTCCTTCCTATGTATATGTCCTATATTGCTATAGTACAAATATTATGCTAAATTTTAATAGCGAGAACACCTCAATAGGTACAAATAATGTAAATAGACTTCGTATATGATAATGTGTGTAGCAGTTGTAATTTAGTGGTTTGTGTTTTATTCATGTAATGGGAAATTAGCAGGGTTCTATGTTGCTAAATCTTCAACGAGTTCCATGTGTAACAGGGAAAGTTTGTGTTGCTTTCTTTTGTAAATGTAAATTAACTGAAGTCTGTGTTAAACTATGTGTAATTCTCCATTTGCATAAAATTTCGTGTTTTGCTAAATTCAAATTTTCTGGGTCAAACGAGTATCCACAAATATAATAAAGCCGAGAGTCCATACTGCAGAGCTTTGTTTACTTACGAGAATAGAAGGGGAGAAAGTGAAGAGAGACTTCTTTCTAATTTCCATAATGGTTCTGGTATTGGCTACGGTCTTCCCAAATGCCCAGTTGTACTCCAATGCTGTTTTCCTGGTCTTTGAAAGACGAAAAGCTCTCTGAATGCGACTTCAACATCTGCTCAACTTAACTACTACTCTTACTCCCACGAAAAAGTTTTCTAAAAGTTATCGTGTATAATTTCAAAGATATGCATTGACAACGTAACTGCAGTTTGACTTAGTTTTTCAACGTGAACCATGGAAAAGAGTCGGAGAAGGAAAATAACATATTTATATCAGCCTCTGGGTGTAAGCTAAATATCAATAGTACCTTCCTACTATGTATCTATAGACCATATAAAACTAAAATCAGCTTGATTTTGCACATACACATTTGATTTTACATGATGAAATCCTGACTTTCAACGAGGAAGAGAGCAAAGATAACATCAATATTGACGCTTCCAAACCGGAATTGATACTTCAGACTTTCCTGGAAACATTTGATAAGCAATATTATGCATAAGTATTTTGTATAACGGACTGAAAACCCTCGGAGGAAAATGAAGCAGACTATTTGTTAATATAATTGCATAACTGGAGGATGGAAATCGGGAAGGATGGAAATGATATGAGTGTAGTAGTTTCAAGTTCCAACGCATTACATTGCATTGGCTAAATTGATTGTTCGTGTGGTGCTTTCAAATACAACGTAATACACGTATCAATATCCATGATGATAGAAAAGATCCACCCAGATTTTGACTTAAGGCTATAATTTACTTATTATCTTATAGGGTTCTCTTATGGTGGCGTGTGTACAAAGTAGAGAAAGCCGAAAGTTAGTTGGAAACTGCTAACCACGTTTCTCTATGGTGATACACACCAATATCCTTCGGAGAAGTTGGTTACATACATTACCTAGTTGCGATATTTTCCTTACATCTCTTCCTTTCCTAAGTCCAACAAAACTAACTTTATCATCCTGTGTGGTTTCGGATTCCTTGTTGTCCGCAGTTTTCCCAATTCCCTTGTGACTCTGTAACAAACTCCGAGTTGTTGGATTTTGGGAATCAGTTCTTGTTTTGGTCTGCGTGAAATGCGGAAAGTAGAACGTAAACAAATAAACGCACGCACAATGCAATGATTGAGTATTATTCACAAGTTTTCATAGAAAATACTCTCCTAGATTATTTTGCCAAGTTAATTATGTAAATTGTGCAAATAAGCACAATGCATGTTGTACTTGTGTGTTGTGTAACACCCAATTATTTTCGCATGCAAGTTTGCTACATATGACATACATACCCGCCACAGGCCACAGCCAGCCTTTATTTATTGTGAACCCTTGTTATTCGGAACATATGTATGGGGTAAAATCATTTCCATGTTTGTCGCTTCGATGAATATCCGTGGAGTAAAACAGCCCAGTTTTACTATGCTACTTATAAATGTTGAATAAGTGTTGAAAAATGAAACTCAAATATTAGTTTGTAATTGCTATATTTATATTTCCTTTCAGGGATCTGGACAATGTAAGTTGCTTCAAATGTATAATTTATTTAAAGAAATGATAAACATTACCGTTCCTGATTTTCGTAAATTTTTGCATTCCCTATAAATTTTAATGTTTTTTTCGTAGTATGAAGATGCAGGAGGATTAGCACCAAGGTACTCACCATAATCAAGTTACTTTGTTAATAGTTGTCAATCCATTCTAATAATACATTATCAAAGTACGAAGTTATGTAGGTAACAGGTATATAATAACTGATTACTCCCAATAAGTTTCATTTAAATATTTTCAGTAAAAATCGACCGAAGTCTAAAGCTAAATATTATCGTGACGAGAATGGAGAATTGCGTAGGGAAGACGATAGATCGGCACAGCGAGAAAATTCTGCAGACATCGGTGTAGGTTCTGATGAAGGGATTGATGGAAGACCAAAGATGTACGATGTGTCATTAGGAGTTGGTGAAGTCGGAATCACTAAATCAATGCTTGATGGGTTATACGATGAAGATTACAATACTTTGACGGATGAAGAGAGAGGCCTGGGAAGACGAAAACGTTACGACGTTTCTTGCGCATGTGGACCACAAGAGATTACTCCAGAAATGTTAATTGGAGAATACGGTCAAGATTTCCCTGAAGAATTAGACGAGTCCATGAAATACACAGAATCTGAATATGAAATGAAATTATTTCTGGAGAGAAAGCCAAGTCGTCGAATCGAAGCTGCTACCCTTTCTCGCCCGGCAGGTTACCGGGAATTAACCCTTGCCACACCATATGATGCTCTCAAATTAGAAATAGGAACTCAAGCCAATGAATTGGAGATCGAACAAGACTTGGCTCATGCAAGGAACATAAAATTTGCTTCCAAAATGAACACTTTGTGGCCAATGAATGAAGAATTTGACAAAGAGAAGGTTGTGAAGCGCATAGAAGATTACATAAACAGGTGTTGGTCTCTGGACCCAAATTGGCAATTTCACATCCAATACTTACAAAAGTATTGTCATGAGCATAATAAGCAAAGACTTATTTACGAGGTATGTAAAAAGAAATAGTAATTACACATGCACTTAGCTGTAGCTATACAATAACTACATAGTACCTACCTACCTATAATTTGCTCGGGTTTACCAAACGGTTTTCGTTGTGTAAACATTTTGACGTACATTCAATTTCTTGCTGCGTGTGGGTAGTTCGACTTTCTCAAGAATGTCAACATATAAAATTATTAACAAAATGCAATTAATAATTTATGAAAAGCCGGCGAGAGTCAAAGTTTGTTTGTAAATATTTGTATTTCAAACTGAGTTTATTTGTTTTACTGAGAATACTATTTGTATTTCGTAATATGGAAAGTTCTACAACCAATAATCAAGGTAGCACGTAATTTAATTAGTAATTAGGGTTATATTGGTAATAATGTTTTTTGCCATACAAACCTACTTTCTAATGTAATGCAACTAATTTACTCATTCCTTCCTAAGGTGAAATTCTCGTTGCCGACTATTTTGAATCCTGTACCGGCAGCAACCGCGTCTGTTTACTTCATTCTTGATGTGTCATTTTTTGACAATTATTACGATTCTGTCAAAGTGAGTATCACCTTTAAAAATTCTAAGCGAAATAATAGTGTTTTTGTTTTTCTTGTATTTTTATCATTCTTTCCTGTTTCATTTTACTTTGTAAAGGTTCATTACGTAGTAGAAGGAACAAGATTTCAGCATGCACCAGGAGCTATACAGTTTCAGCAAAGATGGCTGCGTGGAATCATCGTTGAAAAAACAAAATTACAGCGCCTTATTGATTTCTAACGACGACTCATATTGGGCATCTCGTCTGTTATTATCAAAATTGAAAATTAATGAACCTTGCTGGTGTTGCACTAAAATTATAACACACACCTGCTACAATAATCCTGGAAGAAGATAATCTTGCAAAAGACAGCGGCGTTTTAATATTATTTTCTCACATCTGACTTAACACAACCCAAAGAAAGATGACTGCATAAAAGCTGAGTATTGATTTTCCGTAAAAACACTCACCTAACATTTCATTTCATTTTGCACACACCCGAATGAATTGACGAAGTTAAATACCTCTATGCTACCTATTTAAACGTACTTCTAAGTGTCCCTTATAATATAAATCTACAATAAGACAGAGTAGTATAAAGTTATACATTTCAGTATATTGTAATGGATTAATAATAATACTGTATTCTGCTAGACATGTTAGAGATTGCATTATTATATGAATGCCGGAATGTCTACTTTATATTGGCTAAATGTAATTAAAATTAATTCATAAAGCTGTGGGTGGTGGCTGTCCGTCGGTTTTAGGCTGGAGCAATGAATCTACATTTCATTTATTATAGCGTTCTTCTCTTGACATATTTTCCTATTATATAACACTGAGGTAATTTACGAATAAATGTAGCATACGTAATCATGCGAATGCTACGTGTAAAATAATAATCCTGTGTTATTATTCCCTTCTCGGGAAATCCAATTTGATGAATGCACATCCTTCCACCGTGCCACAAAGGTTCTAGGAAGTCGTCACCATCCAGTCACTTTGACAAGATCATCAGAGATTACAGTCTGATCACATTATTATTATTTCACACACGCAAATGCATTTTGTATATGCAAACTCATTATTTTATTTTATCTTAATTTCCTTCTTTAACTATACAATCCACTAACCTTATTAACTGCATGCACTTGATCGTGACACATTCGATTCATTATACATAATACAATTATTCGTTTACTAATTTTAGATTTCATATGTTTGGTATTGCCACGCAATGTCATTTTTATTCATATTATGCCCAACAGTGTTTCATTTTACGTCAAATCACGAAGTAAAACTTATATTAAGAATTGTTAGTGAATGATATGCTAACATCATTCATAATATGTAAGGTTACATACATACTTAACCCAGACAAAAGCGAGACTATTTTTGCTTCAAAGCTTAATTTAATTTTATTAACTTAATTTCATTTTTCATAGCATCACTTAATCTGGTTGACATAATAATATATCCCACCCACCTAAAGTCCTTCAAAGCTCTTTTTATGCCAAACTATATCAACCCACGGATATACCGCCAACATAGGATTGTCTATACCTTGGTATGTCTATATTATACAATTCTATTGGGTATAAAGGTTCTTTTCACTAGGCTAAAATTGTCCTACATAGTAGAATTTATTAGGAATGAAAGAATCTTGTGATCTCAGTCTAAGGTTTTGTAGTATGTGGTTTAAGTTTTCACTTTGTGGTGGATTTGAGCAGAACACTAAAATCTTGATTATGAAAGTACATTATCATACAGAGAAGAACTGTTCAGGTTCTAAAGAGTGTACAGAGTTTAATATTATGTTAAATATCTAGATTCCATCATGGCAATACATTTTTATAGGTCGACTATTATATTCTTACATAATATTATCATGCTAGGATGCATGCCCATAATGGAAGATGACCCTATGTGGTCGCGGTTCACCACTAAACATTAACTGCGAAGGTTGAACTTTTGTTCAAAGAGAGTTAAAAAGTTTCTGTGGTATGCAATGCTAAGGTCATGAAAACGTCAGCATTTCGCTATTAATTCATACAATGCAATGCTGCAACTCACAAAGGTGTCTTAAGGCAAGGAATGTGATTTATCAATGCAATGTGAGAAAAAGTAAAGAAAAAGTGCAACCACACAAAAGCTAAAAAGAAACGACAATGGATATTTACTTCTTTTTGCGAAATACTTTTCTTTGCATTCACCCATATCCATTGAATTAGCATTAGCAATACATATAAATGGCAAATCTAAAAGTTTACAATTCAAGTACACAGTGCTACTCTTTTTGAAACTTTGTGATCTGTGTGCAAACAAATTGACGGATGTGATATGTGATTCTATTCCAATTCTATTCATAAAGATTGAGACTATATCATTAAAAGCGATTCTGTAGCATTAACAATAATGGCAGATTACCGGTTGACAAGACACAGGTGTTAAATATTTTTTTAACATATCACTGAATTAACTTCTAACCACGAAAAATGCAGTTTGAATGCATATTTGAAAATTGAATCAATTGAAGCGTCTTGAATTGAAGAGTCTTCGTGAATTGAAGAGTCTTCGTTTGCGCTAGAGAGAAAGAGAGTTGCGATGTGCTGACAGTGCAAGATAATATACATATTATTTGTGCAGTGCACACGGAGTGATAGATAGATACATACATACATAGATAGAGATCACACAAGACATGAGTATACAGTAGCTCCGCTACTGAATAATCGAGTGTTTTTTATAATTATGTTGCATACATTTGTCTAAGATTCAGTAAATTTTTTTCTTTATTTTATTTTATTTTAGGATTCGGTTTCTCTTCTCTCATTTTCAACCATTGAATTTATTAAACGAACCAGAACCATGTAAAAATGAATATTAGAGTGAAGGTTCATTCGACGTACATTTTCAAGCCTTAAAAATCTTCATAATATTATAAAACCGAGATTTGAAACTAGGTATGCCTTATTCAACTTCGTCAGCTCACCTTCACTAACAGTAAAAATTAGCTTAGCTTTTATCTAATCATAGTTTTCATAGATTAGGTATACAGAAAAAAACTTCTGTGAACACCATCCTTGAAAATGGCAGAGTATTAATTAATTGAAGTCTCATTAGGTGTATGCTCCTACATGTTAGCCTGATTTATGAAGGTACTTGGCACTAATTACCCTCAAACTCAATCCGCATCGTTGAACAACTATAAAAATTATTTTTTCCTATAGTAATACGGCATAATCAATAAATCCTTAATTTTTACCTCCCAATTAGTCTCAGAATCACAATGCCTTTGTAGTTCGAAATGAGCATTAATTAGATTGAAAAATATACGTGAATAAAGTTGTAAATGGAGTTTGTAGAGTGAAACTAAACATTAGTGAACGTGAGCTTCACTATAACATGTGGAAGTCGATAAGGTAATTTAGCATATTTTTATGCCATCCCATGTGTATACTTATTTCAGTTACTAGAAGCATAGCATTCAAGAGAATTGTCTTTGGGATTTCAACTTGCTATGTTAGAATTTAAATGAATCGTCATTGCTCCTAGAAATGATTTTTCAATGGTTTTGTCAGAGTCATCAAATTGTTTACTTGTTTGTATAGCTAGTATTGAGAATTATTACTCATGAGATGATTAAAATGGGATTTAGAAGGAGTGTTGGTGTCAGCAACCTTTGAAGTGAAGGAACTAACAAGAAGTTAATAGGTAATGTTTCACCGCAAATGTTCTGTACTGTAGCCGTGTACGCTGTGTGGTTGGAGTGAGTGGTTTATATTTGAAGTGTGTACATTATAACATTATCCAGACAGACACAAACAACACAAGGACAGGAGTTCTGTTTCTTGGAAGTACTATAAGTTGGTTTTGTGTGATGCTTTTAGAACAACATGACACTACAGCAATACTAATGCAATAGAATTCCGTACCACACCAAGTTTTTTCGCAGTGCCTTAGTCCAAGGATGGTTTAATGTGATAAAAAACACTTAGCGGTAGTTAATACACAGTGAAGCGTTTGTGACGCAGGTTTGCACTCAACTAGTGTGTATGCCATTTTGTCATTATAAATAAATTATAATGCACAAGTGCCGCTATAGAATTTAAGCCGGGATGAAAGCAGAGAATCAGAGAAAGTTCCGTGTATTTCTTCCCCGTTATATTTCCCCAGTAGATATTTGCTGTCGTTCACGCTCGTTCTGTGTAGTTTGTGTTCTCTCTCCCAAATCCCAATCGGAGTTCGTGAAAGAAGTGGGATTCCGCCACAGTATATCCACAATGCAGTTGTATGTGCGGGTATTTGGCAACTCTCTACTCAGTGCGGTTTTCTCCTGTTTTTTGTTGCTGAATGGGCAATAATAAAGGTTCATCTTCTTTGTGTGTTGCTGGTTTTCTGTAGTCTTGTCTCTTAAATGGCCCCATTATCACAACTTGAGATTAAGTGCTGCTTCATCATTGATCATCCTTCATTGTAGTATCTTTTGTATATATCGTTGTTCCACGTAATAATGTAATGTTGTGTAAGTGTCTCGCACTCTTTACTTTAGTACTTGCAATTTACTGAGAATGTTATTACTCTCAATAATAGATGCAGGCTATAGTGGTAGGGTAGGTAAAAATAAATTAGAGCGTGGCTATAATAATATTAAATGTTCTTCCTTCTCCACACAACCCCACCACAACCTCATCCTTAACCCACCACACACACACTTCATAAAAATGTCTACTGTTGCTTGAACAACACTGCTAAACTACTCCTTACATCCTTTCCCATTCCAATGAATTATTTACCTTATTACTAGTTCCGCAATGCAAGATCAACGTCATCCTTCAGTTTGTACTTGGCTATCGAATGGCACTATTATCTATGGCCTTTAGCTATATAGCTTACACAAAAACAACGTAATGCAATGGGAGTATTTATTATTAGTTTCAATTGACAATTCGACTCTTCCTTGTAGCCCCATTTCTCCGCCAATAATACAGGGTCTTCGGATAAAACTCAAACTCGCAGTACGACACATCGCACATAAAAATGAATTTTTTATCACATAGGATTTCCTGTTGCATATAGTGAGCTAAAACTAGATTTCTCCAGGTTTTCTCACGTTCCCCCATACATTGAAAAATAACTTTCACCTACTCCAACAGTTTATACAAAGTTTTTTCAAATGTAGAATCTTTATTTCTGTTACAGTTTGTGGCTTGGGTGAAACTTTAAGTTTGGGTTGTGGTAAAAGCGATGAATATGCATAGTGATAAGTGGGATCTTAGGGATTTGTAGAAACCCTGTAGTACACTGCTGAACGATTTTGATCTTTAGTACTATTGCATGGGATGTTTGAGTTCGACCCGACCATGAGTGTTGAGCTTGAGTTGAAGTTGTTGAGTTGACCTATCCTGAGATTCCGTTGCGTATCCAATTTCCGTGGCTTGTTGAGGTGTATTCACATTCACAGTCTGTTGACTTTCTTTTACGATCCTCGCTGTTACGGGCATGCATGTCATAAAACTCCAAAAAAACGTTCCGTTACGTCAATACAATATTATGATCTGCTTTTCCTAGCCTAAATATTAGACATAGAAATAGAACAGTAACATCAGCCACACATTTTCCAAATGTGTTTACAGAACACTTTGAGAAACCTTGAGAGTTGGGAGTGAAACAACGAAATCAAATTTAGTTTACAAAATACTTTATAGACACTGTGAACCATCCCGCAAACATGAATGCAAGAAGTGCACAAGGATTGGGATTAAACATCTCAAATGTCCTTTCTTCCTTTCATTGTCTTGCTGATATTTTTGCAATAACTGCAATACGGTAGAGGAGAAGTCAATTCAGAAAAAATTCTTTTCGGTTCAAAATGATTTCGGAAAATATCTTAAATACAAAAATTGAAAATCACAATAAGAAGTTCAAACCCAGGATGTTTCTAGAGCTATTGTGTGGTAAATAATATATCCGTAATGGTCATGTCATAATAAATTTTAATATTGTCGAAATTTTCTCGATAGTGTGTCAGAGTGAAAGTGCGTAAGACAAAGGTAAATGTGAAAATTAACGAAGATTTGTTTATACCGACTGCCACGTGTATCACTAATCTATTCAGATACACAAGCAATACACACGCAACACACACACAGTACATACAACAAAACCTGAAACAGGATATATATCGCGGTGAAATGATGATGATAATATCGGTAAGTTAAATGTACACATTTCACATAAATCAGTAAAATGATTTATCCTGTTCTTTTGTCACCAAAATTTATTGCCACTTTCACGGATAAAAGAAGGCTATAGACATACCACCAAAGATTAATGCAGAAAAATGAGTACCTACAGTACAGATCAAACCCAGGATTCAAACCACAAAAATACCGTTTCTTGTAATTATAAATATCTGGTATAATAAAAGTCTTATTGTGGATTCTTCTTTGATATCCTTGATAGTGTTTTGGAAAATTTATTAGCCTATGGCCTATATCTAAAAACTATTCCACATAGTGACCCATTAAGATGCTCAAGAATGGCTGAATGGCTGATGGCTTCAAATGAATTCATAATAGCGTTACACCATTAGAACGAACAAGAATGTAAACAAGACACATTTTTGCACGTTTGCAATCCAAAACTGCACATGATGCCGATGCAGCAAAATGCACATCATGTTGCTTTACCACGCTGTGTTTCAGAGATGTAACATTTTGTCACGACCTGAATCGACCAGGATCAAGCACTAAGCCATAAAATGTCATAACTAATGGTCATGCCAAGAATCTTGCTGTGCTACGCTTAGTCTCACAAAAAGCCCTGAATTCACTCAACCATAAAACGCAGTACATACTTTACGATCTGAGTGAAAAAAGGAGAGCAGCACCAGACGTCTCTCTGAAATAGGATAGTTAGGCCATATATTTGATAAAAACTTTTCATTTTTTATGTGTTTGGAGATTCACTGCTTATTAGAACCTTTACTTTTACCAAAACAATAACATTCTATGACATTTTTCGCCCATAACTCGATTATAAAACATTTCCCGAGTGAGTAAGTCACTTTTTTCAATTTTATAACAAATAGAAATGAAAAAATATGGAACGGAAAAAGTGAAAACCTCTCGGGTATTTTATTGCTGTTTAAGTTATGAATAGTTTATAACATACGCTACACACAACGGAAACTACTTAAATTATGTCACAGGACATCAACCTTAGAAGGTACAATAACATTGACTGTTCAACCGTCAGACAAAAGACAATCCAATGATACACGGAAATGCACATTTGTTACTGCTGTTGACCCTTGATACTTTTTTCGTTGCGACTTCATACAGTAGCCTTCCAATTTTTGTATCGTATGTAGCACAATTACAAATTGCTTTGAACTGGAAACATGTGTCTTTGATTTTTTGATATATGAATGTACGATGTCTTCAAAAGACAAAATTGCTCTTCTCTAAAACTTTGTGCATATGAAAAGTTAGCCCTCGCAAGCGTCTAGAGAACTTTTTATGGAAATAAGAAATGTCAGTGAATACCTACCAGAGATACTTTTCTGAGTTTCATGTTTGCAATTCCAATAAAATATAGTGTATAACATTTTCCAACGTATTTAGGAACAGCTAAATCTAGAAGACCAAAAATATACATTATGTTTGAAACAGATTTCAAGTGTGTTAAAACATTTCTAGATTCTTTCCTATAATATTTGGTAGGTAGGTATGGTAAAAACTTTATGAGCATGTATCAAAAACTTTTCCATTTTAAAACTTTGGAAATTGATTGCATTAAAACCACGTTTCAAATATTGTAGTCTTAAGTCAAAAAGCCGATATGGAGAAAATAGCACAGGCACTGCCTTATCAAGTTGTTTCTAAACTCATTTTATTCATATTCTCGGAATAGTGATACATGACCATGTGTATATTTGCAATTAAACAACTTTAAACATACAATAATTCATTTTCTTTTAAACTAACATACAACTCCTATTGTATAATATCTTGAATCACTAAATCTTATAATATAGAGTTGATTTACAATTACCGTGTTAAAATACTTTACATCTACCGACTTCTACTACTATAAATAATTTTTTCGTTTCAAGTATTTCCACAAAAAATATACGTAATGTGCCTAGTTTTATTTAACAAATTATATTATTGCACATATTCGTAGATTAAATTGGTAGAGCATTGAATAATTTACAAAAACGTTGTAGTAAGGTAGAGCATTGAATAATTTACAAAAACATTGTAGTAAACTAAAGGACTAGAATCAACTTCGTCATTATGGCCTTGCAATGTTTTATATTCGATATGTTATATTTTATATATAATATTATTTTTGCCCTTATATAATTTTGTACACATTATAAGAACACAAATAAAGTAGGTACACAGTACATACTCTGTAATACAGAAATAAAGTAATAAGAACACGAAATAATATACGCTAATAATAAGTAAGTTACAAACAAATCATCTTGTTTGCTGGCTAGAACTAGGAGTAATCTAATGTATCTTTGGGCATGGTTTACTCTGGCAGTGATTGAATCTTGAGCAACGAAAACGTAAACATGTTGGCTGTACATAATTATGTTAATTGAAAAGAGACCAGGGAGACAGGTTTTACATAATATTAATAATTTGTCTTACATACAACATACAGGACTCTACTAAAAGAATTCTATTTATTTACATAAATTGTTGCACCAATAGTGTATATAAATAATGACGTAATGACTTTGATTATTACTATCAAAAGGAGAAAAGCGTATTATACACGAGTTATTAGTAAATTACACATCGTTGTTGTAGGAAGCTATTTTCTGTAAAATAGCGAATAATTGTACCTATAGTAAACAAAATTGAGCAACCTATGCGATTACAAAGAAAGATAAATTGACGCGGTTAAATTTTCTGGCGATGTTACCTATAGGTTATAGGCAAGGTATGTGTACTAGTAAAAGTTCTATTTTTGCTTTCAATTGTTTTTAAAGAATTGACTCATTGTCTGTCATGTAATTAGAGCTTGAAGGGATCAAGGTGTAGAAAACATTGTTTCTACTTTATAGGTTTATCTACATACTACTGAAAAACACCATGAGAAGAGTCCCTGAGTGAGTATATACTAATAATAGTAAAATAGTGACATTGGTATTGTATTACTGTACTGGTACAGGAATTATCTACAAGGAATGAAAGACACAGATAAATCCTCTTGACCACTTCTTCGGGGAGTTAGTAATTTACCCATCATCTCGTTTCACAAGACGAGCAGCAGCAGGAGCCGTCCAGTCTGGAGTCCAGAGGATGGATTTGTTTGTGTCTATGTTCTGTATGTCTCATTCAAAGTGGATTTGAATGTGATGTCGGGCTGCCCACGCTTTCAGTTGTTTTTGTACTTCGCGAAGTTCCACATCGGGAGCAAGCGAGAAAGAATCTTCGACTGAGTCCTCTGTGACATTTTTGTAGACAATGTAACAGTGTTTTTCTCTGGAGGTAATAAAAATAGACATGTCACTTCATTTCAGTATAAATGGTGAACACAATAATGCTTAACCGAGTGTGCATATCTTCTCTTGAACAAAACTATTCAACTGGAAAATGATATTTGCCTGATTTACTAGACTGACAATCATAATACCTTACTCAGATCCACCAGTGCATTAAATACGCCTTACTTTTTACATAATGTACCTAGGTATACCTATAATATCTGTAAATAATCAGAATATGTACAAACAAACATCCCTCGCAGAAAAAATCAAACGCGTACACGTAAGTAAGCCATGTACGTTTTATTTATTTCCACTTTTTCGGAAACACATGGTCTAACCACCTACTTACTTTCATCACTCAGATACAAAGGAAATGTTAATAAATTTTATGAGAAAAAGTACAAGTGAAAATGTCAGTCGCAAAGATGAAGAGTATTCAACTAATATTAGATTCATTTCTGCCTTTAGAAATGCTCAATATGTGTAGCAATAAGGTTTCTTTCATCACTCTACTCCGCAACAGCCGATAAAACAAAGCTGGTAAATTGAGTTACTCTTTTCCATTTTCAAAAGCTCATGAAAGTCTATTTAGCGTTACTTAAGATATCTGAAGCTAATAATATTATAGCTACAGCATGGTTACAAGGTTGCATCATCCTTCTAATATCATCGAATAATGCGTTTTGCAGAGCTATAGAGAGACATTAGACAGACTCTCAACTCAAAGCACTTTATTTACAGCTAATAAGTTTGCTCACGTCTTTGCCGGCTGGACATCGATCTTGAAACAACGATCCAGATGGCTTTTCTCGTAAAATAAGGCTCTGCTCAAAGGGTTTTCAGAACCAAGTCCATAGTTGATATTCGTCTTGATCAACGTCAGGTTGCCGTTTATAGCCTCGAATTCTTTCAAAACATCGTCCTGTACAAATTTAATCGTTTATAAGTAGAAGTAGAAAGTACTTAAGATTTCACTTTACATCCTTCACTATCATAACTATAATATTATTTTAGCAGGTTAGTATCTGAAAGCATTGCTAGCAGATACTTTGGTCTAAAAAATTGAAAAACTGATCCGACTTTCCTTGTATTACATTAACTCATTTTTATGACTTAGTGATGACATTACTGTTTCCTGAGAATGTCATGCTTTGACTATATAAGTATAATAGAAGAAGAAACAAATACATTTCGATGAAAATCTAGAGGTTTCCATTAATAAATCATAATTAGGTATACTTTCTTCACATTGCAGATTATAAATATACTTCGCCTACGCACACCGTTGATACAGAAAGGATGTACTGTGAAAATTGTATTGAATATGCATTTACCGTATTTCGACAAATAAACCCGGAGGAAAGTCGGCAAAAACGTTTAAACCCCGTGTAAATAAACCGTGCCTCTAATTATACCCGAGGAATTTTTCGTCCTCGAGTTCACCCTAGGATTTATTTGTCAAAATACGGTATCGTCCAAAATTAAATCCTACCGATTTAATACTAAGAGAAAGTGATATTTCACTTATCATGGATCCCAAGGTCGTCTTGACATTATTATTAAAACAGTAGGTCCGGTCATAGGCTCATTTTAAAAAATGCCTTCAGCCAGAAAGATGCTTTTCTCTGCAAAAGTTGGATGAAAATTCATCCAATTTTTATGCTGTTACGTAACCTGGGAAATTATTTTATCATATGAAATTGCTGGATGAAGCTTCATCCAATTTACACAGAGAAAAGCATCATTCTGGCTGAAGCTATTTTTCAGAATGAGCCTATGACCGGACCTGTAGTTTTGTTTAAAGACATTGATGGATCCAATGTAAGCTATAGAACAAGGGTTTTAATCCAAAATATTAATAACTAAGTTCCTAAAGTACATATACAAAGTACCACCTACATAATTCATTGTGTACAGAATGTTGCGATGCGTGGCTTGGGAATGGGAAGTGATTGAATTCTTGTCTTTTTGTTGGTGAGAAGAAAAGTCAAACTTGTATCAAAAAAGTAATGAGAAAGATGAGTTTGTAGGCAACTCCCATTGGACGTTATTATGTATGTGTCACAATCTGGTCATTCTATTTAATTGGTATAAGGTTTGCCGATATGGACCAACAAAAGTTTATTTTTATATAAGTAGCTGCTGTACCCACTTTCTCCTTGAGCTAATCGACGAAATTACATTATCCAACTTTGATTTTTGCGAGTCGTCTATAAAATCTATTTGTTACCAGTTACTGCTGACTGCCAAAAATAAAGAGATTTGGAGTTAAACAACCAATTTGCCTCAAGATTGAAACGCGTATTATAGATATAGTGAACATTGATTTATTTTATATTATATGAATAAGCCTTGTCTGTAAATTGCATAGCTATAATAATAGTAAGAAATGAAGGGGGAGAAAAGGAAACGATTACCTGTGGTGAATTGTCGAGGTAGCCCAATGACTTGTACAAATCTCTACACAGAATATTTCTTAAGATTTTCTTTGCTTTTGGATTTATGTTATCGTCACCACTCCACCAAAGAATACGTTCGGAAATTGAATCGGTCAACTTTATAAAGGCTGATAAATCCTCATGAGCGGTCGACAGACGGTAAACTTTTCTGTTCAAGACATTTCATGCAAAACCAGCAATTCATTATTGATCCAGTTATATTTTTAGATGCAAACCAACTAAACCATAAGAATGTGGAACTATCTTTAAATGGCAGTGGCACAATTATTAGTATACTTCTTGCTGTCAACTTCAACAAGTCGTCAAATGATGGAGAAAAATATATTTTCAGCACCTTTTTTCAACTTGGAAATTTTACTGAGCGAATAATACTACTTTTTAAAGATAGTATGAAATAAAATAGTAAATGAAGAAAGGTATCCGAAAAAGCACGAGAAAATTATACAAGTAAAAAGATGACAATTAAACAAATGAAATTCCTTACTTGTCCTCTGCGTAAATTTTAAGATCAGGCTCAGCAGCGATCAATGCATCCAACACCCTTTAATTACACAAGTAAAAAACGAAACATTGTTATTAGCCTATAGCCTGTCAGATTACGAAAATATCGCAATATGTTTACAGCTAAGTTTTTTAACAATACAATATTCAAAAAGCGTCTTATCTTCAGTTTTACAATAATGTGTGAATAAAAATTGACAATTGCTAGTTTTGCTAGTACACATATCATGAATAGACAGTTAAGATTAAAAAGCGTCTAATAAGAGCATCTTATATGTGACTACCGTGCTAATCAAAATATAAAAAAGTCTCACATTTCTTCAATAATCTTCGTGACTCGATGCTGGTATGCAGTTTTGTGCATGCGGAACCGACTATCAAATAAATCCATGAGATTTTCTGAAATTTTTTTCCTGTACGCTATTTTTCCAACTTCTGGTTCATTCTGGCTTACTTTCACCATGAAAACACGACTGTTATCGAAGACACGTTGGTGGTCAAAGGTGGTGGGTAGATTCAGTTGCTTACAGTCCCGTAGCAGGTAGTCAAACTTGTCTACGTCTATTTTCGTTTCATCATTTGAGACGATCTAACAATTGAAACGGATTCTGTTTTAATTACATGTTTGAGACTTAGTCTATGCTTCAAAAGTGGGCTTATTTATACCCACAGCCCACAGAAATTTATAATTCAGATTCAAACACTATCAACTGCGCATCTCTAGCATAACAATACCGATGTTGAGAGTGAGATTATAAATTATTATACCTGTAATTCATAGCTTCAAAATAATAGTAATATACCCATCACAATAACACCAACAATTATGTTCTTTTGTTATAAAATATAAATCAATAGGTAAAAAGTGTATATTTCTATACATTAAAAAACAAGACATTTTCATCGTCTAGAAATACTTCTAATCTAAACATCTGTACAGTACAATCCAGTAGTTGTAGTAGGTAAGTTAGTTCTACTATATGTATAGGTACATATAATATAATATACAGGCATTATAATAAACAAAGTGGAGACAGCAAGAGTGATGCTGTCACATTTCTGAACACGGTTCGAACTATACTAAACTAGCGGAAAGAAATGTTCACTAAAGTAGAAAGAAACAATGAAAGAGACGAAGTAATTAGAATTAAACCCGTGAGCAAAGTGTTGGTGACATTGCCAAGTACTAAATCTACCTTATAGTACTACATGATGGGTAGACTTTAAACTAATAGACATAATAAACTATAAGGTAGTTACTCAAAAACCAGACAAAACAACATATTATAAGGTCGACGAATCGACGAACTTGATAAAATTTTGAAAATAGGCTTCTTATATTATACCATGTAAGAAGTTAGTGATAAAGATAATTTAAGCATAGACCATAAACTTGAAAGTATTTAATCTTGTGGAAACTCACACAAAGATGTGCATGCACTCTATAGGTTGCATTGCAGACATAGACAAAAGGTTTTAGGTTTTTTGTGTCGTAGGACGAAAAAGCATTTTCGATCTTCTCGTTGACCTATGGGTTGCAGATACATTAATATGGAAACTTGTAGAGATCATCATTATATTATATCGACAACAACAGTAGCATCACTGGGAACTGGGAAGCTGCCCACATGCTTGTGCATACAAATACGTTTGTAACAATTACGAATTACAACCTTTGGGGTCAGCAAAGTCAGCATATAGTCAGCAATGTTGTATAATATGCAGAACTTGATTTTGGGGTGTTCCAGATGATAATAAAAGAGCATAAAAAAGCTTTTTGGGCAAACAGGCTCAAATATGAAATGTAAGTTCCAAAAATTCAAGGAGGAGAAGCATCCGCCCCCGTTTCACAATCCTACAAAGAAGTCTACAGCTTTGAGTCTCACTTTATTATATAGGAAAAGTATTACATTGAAATGCGTGGGAATTGGCTGTGTGTTATGAAATTGCACAACAAATCTTCGAAAACACAGAACAAACTGAACAAAGTAAGTACAAACACAAAGAGGTACCCAAAACAAATCATGAATCAAACAATTTACTTACTCCTATCCATAACTTCATAATTTATCGACAATTCACAAGCCTATACACCTACACATAACCAACTAGAGGTAGTCAGGTAGTTTACATGGTCTACAACAACTATCTAAAACTATAACCTAGACATTGAAAACATTCATCACCAAAAATTGCGTTGAGCAACAATAAAAATTTGCGTATAGAATACTTTCTCTTTTCTTTTCCTATAACACCAGGAAAATTAGCAGAGAACTTTTCCATTTTTTCATGTTTCTGCTTTAAAAGGGAGTGATATACGACTAATGTTGGACACATCATGACGACGATGTAATAAAGAGTCACAACACAAGACTTACGGAAAAAGATGAGTGTAAATAGTTTGGATTGTCGGTACCTGCACAGCCTAGTCTTTATTAAGACTCAGACTTTTATTTCTTTCTCAAGTGACATTTTTACGGCAAACTTATTGCGTATAAGAATTATAATCAGAACCGTGTTTTATATACGCGGCAATAATAATAAAGTAAGGATAGAAAGTAACCTGGTAAAGAAAGTTTTTCTCTGGACCTCTGCCCTTGAAAGAATTACATCCAGATAATGGGTGCCCCAAGATGAGTTCTTTAATAAAAACTCGATCGATATCCTGGAGATTATCTTCCACGAACCATTCCCAAAGACCATTGTCGTCGATCATATAATCAAGCATTCGAATAGACATCTCTTCGTGCTAAAGAAATACAACAAATAATAGAAAACATTTCATGAACAGAATTTCATCGCATCATCCTCACTGCCCAGCCTCTACCCGGTCCACCCCGTCTTCTAAGGCACAAAACACCTTAGTATATTATACTCTCTATATCGATTCATTCAAGTCTAAATACTAAAATCAAAAGAAGGTAAAGAAAACTTCATGACAATCTGTGTAGGAACGGGTGATGCAGACCGACTAGGTATAGGTACTTCAATTCTAACTCAACTGTATCAACCTTCTGCTTTCTTTTTCTATCTACAAAGTTATAAAGAGATGCTTTCGCTGCCCGGTCTTTCAATGAAAGTATATTATTTAATGTTTACAATGTAGAAGTAGATCTACTAAACAACTGGCCTAGTTATTATTATTGTACAATCCACCTGCACCTTAGACTTGAGACGTTCTATATACTATTATACTACATTATATTATTACTGTATCAAAGTAAATCACACATTGTAAAAGATTGGGGCTTCTCTGTGTATGGGTATGTGCTACATTATTATTACCTCTTTTATTTGTTACTTAAGAGCTAAGAATACGATGCATCTGCAAGTAATACTAACACACTGCATAAAATAGTTAAGTTGGTAATGATCCTGCTCATTGCAAGAAGGGCAGTAGTAGAGATGTCTACCGAACACCCTCCCACTGTCGGTTCGGTCAATGTATGTCTAAGCCATTACAAAGGGAAAATAATATCCCTGTTTAATTTTTATTATAATATATGCAATTTAAGCAGTATACAAAGCTGTTATCAGGTAAATAAAGGACAGAACGCTTCTTTCCATCACTTTCTTGCATATTCAATTATTTATTATAAAAAGCATTAATTAAATATTACAGAAAAGAAAAGCTACTATCTCGTTTTGACTGCGTATTGCACATGCTGTGGACGGACTGATAGTAAAAGTTGCGACGAGACGAGGACGAGGCTGATTAGATTAAGTCGGATGGCTAACTTTGGTCAAGTTTATAGGAAAGCGATAATTCTTGTTTAGATATATATTGTATATCAATACACAACTCATAATTCATGCATCACTGGTAAATATTATGTAACTGCGAATGTCGTAACGTTGGACATCTCTACAATGAAGCAGTACCTATGTACAAGAGTTGACGATGTTTTATTGAGATGGGCTTAGGCTTAAGCTGATGTTTTATTATTACTTAAGGTTACGAACCGTATAGTCAGCTTTATAATGCTTCATAAAATGCTCCCAGGTGTGAGAAAATGGTCCGTGGCCTAAATCGTGACAAAGTCCGGCAATATAAAGACACAAAATATCTTCATCATTGATTTTCAAAGTAGGTTGATTCTTCTGTAATATACGACAATACTTTCCAGCCAAATAGGATGTTCTAAGAAGTAGATAAATGATTCACATATTATGTAACAAGTTGAATTCTTTCTATTGTAAATTGATAGCAGCTTTCGAATCATTTTTGGCTTTCCAAGATTTAAAACTAAAAATACAATTACTAATACCATTTCTATTAAAATCTCATGCACTTTGACAAAAATCTACTTAGGTAGGTATGTCTTGAGAAATTTGCAATTCTGGAAAGGAGTTAATTTACAATTTATGTCTTAGCAAGCTGATGATTACATGAAACTCTTTTCATACTTCAAACACTCAGTATAATAATTTGAGAAACAGTGGTGACCCAAATTATTATTATTCGCTAAGTTACGCAGTTTGTAACCTGTAATGTAATTTTCTGTTGAACATCTCTGTCAGAGAACATTCAGGCGCAGCTGTTGCAGTTCTCAAGATCTTAGTCAATATACTATTCCGACAGGTTAAACTTTTCCCATAATCAACGAATTTTCATGCCATAAAAGATTTAAGTTACCTATGCCACTTCTTAAAGATTGTGGGCGTTATGGTGTATGTATATGTGCAATTAAAAGTTTTATATAATATTGCTATATATATACAGGCAGACTAGCATTCTTGGTTGTTATCATGTCATCACTAATTCTTCTTTCAATTCAGTGGACTCTCTTCACGTAATAAAAATTAAGCTGAGAAAATGGAACAGTAGTGTTTAAAGCTATAACATATTATCATAATAAATTATTTCATTTGCCAAACTATTTTAGTTTTGGAGTATGTGACGCAAATAAATGTAGCCATCTTCTCCCTATCAAATCCAAGATTTTAAAGCTCAACTCATCTGACCCCACCGATAGACTCTCTGGTCAAGGGTGAACAACTTTTTCCTTTGAACAACTTTTTCAATACTATTTATACTATTTTGCTCCACCACCCCTCCTCAGCAGGGATCTCGAAAACACGGTGCCTGAGTACCGCCTGTACAAGGAGGGCGTGTCCTTTAAACCACGCCCCAATTTGGCGATAAAAACCCTCCAAAGAAAACCCCCGCCCCCACACCCTCCCACTTGATTTTCGAAAAAATTATGACCCGCCCCCAAAACTTGGAAGGTTGACCGTGCTCCCCCAACTTGGCAGGTCGACCTCGCACAGCCCCCAAAACTTGGAAGCCGGACCTATCTCCCTGCCCCTCGAAAATCAGAAAATGTATAGCGGTATCCATTGTGATTTGACCCCTTAGGACTCATCGGGGGTCAAATCACATTGGATGCCCTATACTATACTCAAAACCAAGCAGTAATTATACGAATGCGTAAAAAGAAGTTCAATAGGTACATTCGGTATATGCATAACATATGTACATATTATGCTTGAAACAAAAAACTAGTCCACTAACTCTCTGGTTTTGCATAGAAATTGCACACAATTCTAAATGCACTTACCACACTTAATTAAATTGTCTGTATGCTTGGGTACAGTAATACACAGTAATAATATTACAAGTACAAAATTCGCTTGAACCAAGGTAGCATGAAAATGAATCACACACTTGAGAATTACAAGAAGTGATGAAATGATTGGAAGAAAAGTAAATTGAAATCTATAAAGACGTACCCAATACAGTGCTCGAAGCGGTTATGAGAAGCGGAGGGGTAAACATGGTAGCAGAGTCCAACTTGTTTCAGGTTTCGCAAACGTTGAAACTGAGGAGTGTTGATGATGCGGTAACATAAAGAGGGAAGCTTCGTGTGCGTACCGTGAATTGTGTCATTAAATATTTTCGTCTTTTCTGACATGAAAGCGGTTGTAAAACTTCGGTCCAGTCCTTCGTCAGATTCAGAAGAAGATAGACATTGCGACAGGTGAGACATTTTTCTATGTAGCTTCTTGAGTTGTCGAATATACCACTAAACAAAAAATCACAATTTATAGTAGTGTTAAAGTCAATTCTCGACAATCTTTTATTTTGAGAAACAGTGTCATAGTCCTTAGATGCACTATCAAACTACATGTACATTCCTCAAAGTTAGCAAAATAATTAAATAGAGAAAATAATCTGGAGTGTGCTTGCACATCAAATTCCAGCTAGAGTTGCTACAACGATGAAGGAAGTATCATTCATATGTCATAAAACAAATGCTAGAATGCGAATGCGTTTAGCATGACCGCTTCGTGTACTAAGAATAGCATACCACACAACGACTTTTGAATACATTGATTGGTATGCAATTTAACATTTCCACCCTTTTATTGTGTTGATGTCGAAGGTACAAGGTTGACACGACACTGACTATACACATTCAAGAATTCTGCAATGCATTACTGGCATTACAAACAAAAAAATCTCATTCAATGAATCACCCATAAACCGGCTGTTAATAAATCGAGGACATTTTCAGTATTTTACACTTACGTGTAAACACTTGCTATTTAACGAATGAACGTTATGTGCAAAGTTATCACTTATAAAAAGCCTCTTCATTTTAAATTAAACTACTATCCAATAGTAAGGTTACAATATGTTATTTAAAAAACTCCTTCCAAGTTATTCCAACTTCCAATAAACCAATCAGTAATGTAAATTGATGAATTTCCATCAAGTACCTGTTACGTGAGAAGAAGTTTCAGATTTACTTCTGCGGATTCTAAAGAGGGAAATGTATGTGATTAGCCAGGAAACCAAGTTGGGATTAACTGTATTATATATATCTCTGTCTGGTTTTGGTGATGTGAGAGTTCAGCAGTAGCGGCTCAAACAATCACAATCGACAACACTACTATTGTTAGCTAGGACTTTGACAACTGTAAATTAAATGAACCAATGCACAACTGAAGAACGGTGAACACAAACAAAAGCAACTCAGATGTAAAACTGTTAAAATAAACTGTGTAGTCTGCATTACATCTACATGTACATACTACCTACTGTATAATACCTACTAGTACTTCATATTTATACCATACTCAACAATACGCACTATCGCAACATTCATGTATCACTGTATCACTTACAAACACATTTTCATTATCACACGGAGGTCCATTATGCATGCATAATGATTGATGTCATGTCTTTTGATGGATCGATGGGCTGCTATACGCTGCTGTAGCTGTGATATTGTTTGTATGTATATAATATATACATACATAAATAGTATGCAGTATGCACTCACTGCACTGTGTACACAATCCTGAGTTCTACCTTTACATAAAAATGGCTACACAACATAGAATATGTATTTTATTATACCTCCTTACAATTGTTTGTAGGCACTCTACATTTTATTACCTGGCTCTCCTGACCGGCTTTGCATTTTACAATCAAGGCAACGCATATAATATACACAGTATACAGTGCTAATGCACTTTTGGCACGTCACGTCTTGCAATTACAAGCTATAACAATTACAGTGATGAGAGCAATGAAATTAGCATTGTCTCTGTGTACAGTGTATAGAGCTAGTAGTGATTGGGTCGAATATACGTAATCCCATGTCGATGTCCCATAATATGCTTTATATCCATTTCTGCCTGTTTTGTCAATAAGTAAAAATTGCTATACGTGGGGAGTGGGATATTCTGATAAATCTGATATCATCCGATCCATAATATAACAACCTTTCTTTGTGGTATTAGATGGATTTTTCACATTTCAGTTGTAAATACCTGCTCTAATCTGCATACAAAACATATCAGATATCATGTAAGCATAAGTTTACACTACCCACTATGACATACCTCTACACATAGACAGAATGGAACAAGTCTACGACTACATGGCATTGATATTGAATCTAAAGAATTACGAATTGAATGTTATTTTTATTTTTACAAAATCGGTCCCTGCCCTGACTATTTTCGATAAAAAACTTGATTATGTTTCCGATAGATAGTACCATTAGAATTACTCAATCAAAGTACTTGAAATTTAATTTTGAAATAATATTAAAGAGCATCATTGTGATAATCACAGCTTAAAACGCCCTATTTTGTATTGTCTTGAAGGGACCCACTTCACTTATAATATAACCATAACACTTGTGTCCTCTGCGGTAGATCAACTCGAAAGGGCTGAGTATATGTGCTTGACAATAATAAATGATTTGATTTGATTTAACACCTGCACTGCACCGAAAAATATTACTAAATTGTGGACACTTTAGAATTTTACTTACATAGTATTGCATTCCATGATGGAGTGGCTATTGTTTGTATAGTATGTAAAGTGTATTATTATGGTAAAACATTTTACACGAAGCATATGACAATGACAACTACAATATGTACACTAGAGGTACGACCGAGCTGGTTTTTTCGTGTTCGAGTTCGGTTCTGGTTCGGTACGCCTATTAAAATCATGTTCGGGCTTGGTTCGGCTAGAAAAAGTTCTTGTTCGGTTCGGTTCGAGATAGTATGGTCATGTACCGTCACGGAGTCATGTACCATCATGATCATGTAGGTATACATATTACTCAGAATGTGATAAAATTGATTATAAAACTACATAATATTCTGAAATAAATGAAGTTCATTTATTCATTAAAACCAAATAATTAAGTATTTAAGTTGAGGTGGAGACTTGAGTTGAGAGAGACCAAACAGGTTTTTTAAGTTCGGTTCGGTTCGAACAAATTTCTGTTCGGTTCGGAAAATTCTTGTTTGGTATTAGGGGCCGAACCGAACATGTTCGGTTCGGTTGCACCCCTAATGTAATAGTTACCAAACCAATATGTAGCAAATATATTTATTCGAGAATGTGAACTTACTGAAGAGAGAACAGGGTAGTGACGGGGACGGGAGTCACTTTGGAATATTGTAAGACTGTCTGTCTCAAACTACTCAAACTTAAATTATTAACTTATTATGCATACCTAAACTAAACTTAATATCTACATCTACCTAGTACTTAGTTAGTACCAGGCATAATATGCATGTTAAATGTTAACTGCATGCCATAGTTATACCTATAACTACACTTAAGGACAAGGAAAAGGCAAAGTTGAACATATTTGTGGGGGCGAAGGAGAGTGCGAGTGGGATATGGGACCATGACATTTATGCGACGTATACGTATAGGTACGTACACCCAAATGCAAATTGTTTTAATTTAGTTAAAGAGCAACTTTTCCTGTTCATTATACCTAGATAATACTAATAATATTATAATATCTACATTTAGGTAATATTATGGTAATAGCATAATAATATTATACGTAGGTATATACATACCTACTATGTATAATAGGTAGGTAGGTATATAGTCATTAGTTATTTATCATTTTAGTTTGTGGTCATTCATATCGTATGCCACCGTGGTATTAGTAATAATTAGAATGCAATATTATTACTCACTGGTAACACTGTTAAGTTTCTTACGTTTTGTGCTTGGAGACTTTGGAGATTTATAATAGTGGCACTGGAATGATTGCACTTACACAAGAACCGAAAGTAATTCAAACTTCTAAGATGAATGCGGTGCATAGTACTTTTAAACTAACTATACATGTATGGGTTGCAAAACTAAGAAAACTAGCTTGAATCTCTATTTTTACACTTATAGCAAAACAGTGAAATTCACGTTTCTGTCAAACAGACAAAAATGCTATAATAATAATTACAATTTAGTTACAGCTTAGTAATTGAGAATGAACAATCAGCACAAATACAGCAATTTATGAATATGAATTACGATTGAGTTTGACTACATAGTATGACTGAAATAAACAATATTTTATTTCCATTTAAGTCTTGTAGCGGTAGTAGCTCTCTTCCTTCCTTTAAGATTCTATAACGACTCAAAAAGTTAACCACGAAAATTGGAAGCTTTGAAATCCTCGGAATTGGAAGTTTTGCACTACAAATTGTAGGTTAACGAGAAACTATAATACATCTTGGTGAAATTCATGTTCTAATTGATCCATTAAATGCATTAACATGATTAAGGATTGATGTGCAAAGTGCATAGAAATCCTTCCGGTTCTGACAGTATAAGTCTCATCTCATTTCATGTGAACAAAACTAAAATGCGTGTTGAGTTCTTCACTTCATTCTGGGTCTGTTCAGCTTTCAGCTGATTTGGTCGTGAACAACACCGCGGCAGACGAAGATTGTTTTGTAATTCCGATGTGAAATCGTGGAAACGTGGTGGTCTGGTGGTGAAACTGACTGCTTGAGAATAAATTGTTCGTTTATATTGCGCAAAAATTTTGGTTGAATAAAAGACTGAAAACGATTTATATACTAAACTTCACACGATTTTTGTGTCAACACTAAACTCAAAATTGTCAAAACTTCAAATTATGTCCAATAATCATTTTTACACATTTATTCACTGTTATGACTTCTAAAGTTCTAATTTATAATTCAAAACAATCGGTTAATTAAATGTTACATGTTACATCTTACCTTGATATTGATGTGTCCTAGTCATTTTAATGTTTCTTTGACAAGTGTAGAACTGTAACTAAACTGGACTTGTTGCTGTTACAGAAAGAAGGTAAGTAAATGTGTAAATGTTTGCTTGCATTGCTGTGTGTATTCAATGTTCCAATATAAGACTATAAGACACAAGTTTCAACTGTTATGCAAACATTACTCTACACATTCAACATTAAATATTAATAATAATTAAAGTTACTACACATTAAATTTCATTTAACAGTTAAACGTTTTCTAGAAATAGAATGGAGAATGACATTGAGG
>JAQFYB010001508.1:0-31875 GCA_034694085.1 Pogonognathellus longicornis | reverse complement strand
GAGCTACTTTTTGATTATGACTTTTCACTTATTGATTATGCTACCTGATTGGCTCCCACAAACCCGCCGACAAAAGTAGCGGATAATCAGAAGTGAATAATCAAAAAGTAAAGAATTTGAATACCCCTATTATATTAAGTTATATAATATACATATCAATAGATCATTTAATGTTTTCGATTTTGACTAACAATAAGTAATAGTATTAATTATAATAATAATAATTGTACTTACTTACTTGTATTAATTAGTTTGTGACCGATATAAACGAATCGCTCGATTTAAGAATATTTAACTTTAACTAACATAACATAAGTAACCATCAATCCAAGATATCAATGTAATTCAACACCATTACTTGCAAAAAAACCTTTCCTGGTTGCAGAGTTGCAGCCAACAGTTTCTCATACAGACTACACACAGACTCAGAGTTTGACTTTGTACTTTGTGTTTGTATATAAAAGCCTAATAATTTATTCCTCACAAACTCTCCCCGCTTTATGCAGGACAATCATTCTCCGCTAGCTTCAGTCTGACATTTCAATTTTTGTGATGTTATCGACACCTGCCTAAATAGCTTTCAAATTAGGACATTTAAATTGCTGTTTAACCATAATTTAAATCTACGATAGAATAATGGAACACTGTAAATTCCTTACCTCGCTTAATTCTGTATTGTTAGCATAAAAATGCTCCCAGCTAGTGGTGGTATTGCTCTTACTGCAATTGCAAAGCATTGAGTCTTGAGTCGCACGTTTTTAAACACGTTTATAAACAGTATCAATCAATCAATACTGATATTTTGCTAATCTTATTTTGTAGTTCTAAGCTCTACGGATGACTTAGCGAAAATGACTAAAAGCATGTACAGCAGTAATATCGGTAAACAGTATAAAATATTCATGTAATATAACTTAGGTATATAAACTTAATTGTAAATGCGTGTAGATAAATTATAGCACTTATGCACAGTCGTGCATAAACTGACTCAAACTATTAGGTGTAGGTATAGGTATTAGAATATGATAATGTCAAGCATTAAACGCAGTTCACACGGAAATGAGGTATAAAAATAAGGGATAAAACTGGTTTTAATAGCCATGTATAAAGGGAATGTGAATTTCTGGAATTTTATTTTAAATACGAAATGAATGTAGACGTGGACGGAGGATGGGAACCTTCTTCATAATTTCATCGGTAAATGGTGCTTTACAGCAGTAGCAATGTTTCAGTTTATTACAGGTTGAAACCAAAAATCAATATAATAATCTGATCGCGTGCTGCGTACGCTACACACATTCTCAAGTTTCAACAATTTATACACATAATATGCACCCTTCCTTTTAGGTCTAGGTATGTTGAAATTGGGAAATTGGATAATGTGTGTAATACTGTGTAGTTGGATGGACAACAAGTGGGTCAATATGTAGGCTGTGCTATATAAATGCTTTATTTGCTTAGGTTTATTTCTTTAGCTTTAGTTTTAGTCAATGCTAGCATGAAATATTAAGCCTTTATTTCTTAATGGATCCTTTCTATACAAGTTTGCTTATTGTATGACTTATTGACTTTGCGTATCAAAAGTTATTGAAAAGGTAATTTACTTGATGATTGTGCCTCTGTGCGTCAAATCCAAAGACATTAGAATACATATATTAGCAGGCGCGTACCCAGGGGAGGTGCACTGGGTGAACGTGCACCCCCAGAATGCGTTTGCTATCTCAAAAATGGCTTATTTCGCCATAAAAGTTCAAAAATTTAATTTCGGGAATTTGATGCGTTTTACGTTGGTTTGGACCTAATTCAAAGCGTTGTATGCACTCAATCGTACATCATATTCGAATTTTGCTCTACCAATAATTAATTTCGGTATAAAACCTTGCTGTGCACCCCCAGCTGACGATCCTGGGTACGCGCGGCTGTATACTATAATATAATATGCATTCTAATGTCTTTGGTTAAATCACGCAAATTATGATAGCGAAACGTAGAATGAATAATTGTATCATGAAAATTCTTTAAACTGGGCAATATTTAATTGTGGACTGTAATAAAATGACAATTTCATTTTCCGTAAGAAATACCGAATCATATTAAAACCTTCTTCCTGTAGACTTTTCGACATAACTTCCATCATCGGCTTTGTACCACCAACCGAATTTCTTTTCCCCACTGCAAATTAAGAATCGGGCATTATATTTACATTTTTTAAACATTTCCTACCGTAAACTGTATGTACCTACCTAACATAATTTATTAATTACCTTTTACCGGTCTTCCATGGTTCATCAAATGCTTCAAACATTTGCACTTTCACTTTATTTCTACTTGCCCAGTCTTTCATTTTCAACCAAAAGTTTTTCTGGTACTCAACTGTATTCAAGTTAGGAGGGTTGAAGAAAGTGTCTCCTTCACTTGCCCAACCAGTTTCTCCAATCTGTACTTCAATGTTCGGGTTTTCTCTCCAGAAACCATCTCTTGCACTGTAATATGCGTCGCTAATGGCTTGGACAGCTCTGTCAGCATTATTCGAATTTGGTGGAGGGTACAAATTGCACATAATGAAATCAGAATTTCGAACGATTTCTTTGATGGTTTGTTGATTTGGTCCTCCGTAAATTTCTCCACAAGTATGAATTCTCGTTCCAACCTTCAGTTTCATACCATGAGCACGAGCCTTATTCTTCTTTATCATTGCAAGCACTCTGGGACCATCATGTCCATTAGTTACATATTCATTTGTGAATGTGAGTCCCCAGACTGTTCCTCCCCAAATGTTGTTTGCATCTGCAGCAGCGGAGAAGGCATTTTCGATTTCACGATTTTGTAAACCTGCATCTTCAAGCTGATAAATTCCTTGAGAAACCGAAAGAACTACGCTGCTCCTTTCTCTGTTGATTTGTGCGGCAGCTCGAGAAATGAGACAATTGCTATCAGTTTTATCCCAGGGCTTTCCATTGTTCCATTCTGGATTTAGTATATAGCAATTAAGATTATTAAAAATTTACCAATAACGAACAATAATATTTCGTTAATTAAAAATAAGTATTGATAAAAATATTGTTTTATACCTGAGACGCCCATGCCGTAAGTAGACACTGCATTGTGATGATTCAACACAATATTCAGCATTTTTTTGATATCCTCTAGGGTATAAGAATCCCATTGTGCGTCTTTTTTTACATAAGGAGAGTATCCTACACCAAAGTAATTTATTTGTGAATTTACTTTTGCAACATTAACGGCAAGGGCCGCTAATGTAATGGCTAACAACCTTGCATGAAACATTTGAATGAACTGAACTGAATGGTTATTATAAATAATATTATTCCGTTTAAAAAGTGAATTCCTCAAGTTGAGACTCTAAGTCTCATTCAACTAGACGAATAATTTTAAATACAAATTGTTTCATATTCTCTTCAGCTATTTATATTAATTGAACACACCAATGTTCCTGGTAATGCAAGCAATAGTGATAATATGCATTCCAAATAAAAAGTTTGTATTCTAATGTACATCCGCAAACCATAATCGAAATATTATTCCATCAGGCTAACTAAGCTCCATTAACCGCTACCCAAGACTCTAACCAAACATTTATAATGGGATACTTTACTGCGTATGAGGATCATAAACAGATAAACACATACCTAATACTTAAATTGTACAACAATAAATTGTACGAACTGTAGTATATTGGAAGGTATAGTATTGGAATAATAATTTTAATTTGTGTGAATGCAAGTATAATAACTAAATTGACGACGCATTTGATGTTATTGTGATGATATTGGTATCTGCAATGTATAAATATTTACTCCACAAAAACCATTTTTATTTCTATTTAGCCCATTCTCCTTATCCATGTGGTTGTGAGCTCAATTCTGAGAATAATTATTATTCATCCTAATGGCAATTCAGACCGAAACTAAATAACATACAGCTGCTACTGTACTGCTTTACGAAATTTATTAACCATCAAAATAGGCGTAATTTATCGGAAAAATTATTCTCAGATATATCATGCTAAGAGCACACACCAAGAGTTCCAAGAATCATATAATACCTAACGTTAAAAAGCCATTGACACAACACCTGGCCAAATGTTATGTCATATTATACAATGCAATGGGGGTTAGTGATACTACAACTATACTGATGACTAATTATTAATGGTCCTTATTATGTGAGGCAAAGCCTGTGTACATTTTGAACTTATGAATAATTGATGATTAACGAGGAGGCATTTGCTTAATAAGTATGTGACACCTATGTGAAAGTGAATTATAATGATCTTAAAAAGGGGATCTGATTTGTCGAGTTGTTAAAAACTGGGGAAATAGGGATGCTTTTATGATAATCATTGATACTATTAACATCAATTCGAAAAAAATGCTTTTATTTTCTTCGTGTTTTATTCATGAATCATGAACATGATAGTTGTATCACTGTATGTATTAGTATGCAGTCTAGAAGTACACAGTCACTCCAAGATTTAGTAGGTAAAGCACTCTATTATGCACATATATTTTTTGGGTTGTACCTGTACAATGCGCACATAATGTAACCACATAATTGTCATGCTGTTAACAAGGCCCTAGATATGCCTTGTGCTGTTAATAACCAATTCATGAATACGTAATCAAAACTGCTGCTTTTGAATCTTTCTATAAATAACTTAGAAAATAAAAATCTACCGTCATAAATGTAATTATTGTCACATTTTCAACTACACATCTTTACTATTTATTAGCTAAAAAATATTATCTGTATGTCCCAATTTCATGATAGCGATATACAGTAACTTTTTGCAATTTCTTCACTGTTAGCGTAGAGTCATAATGTTGCATCTATCAAAATTCATTATATCATTAGCTGTAGCACTGAATTTGTGTGTGATTTCAACTCATCAACAAAGTTGTTCTAAGCGAGAAAATCATGACATAGGGTTACCCAACCTTTCGTCTAAAAATGGTCAACAGTAAGTAAATCTGATCAATATACCTTTACATAAACTAGAGTAGAAATAGAATTAAACTCTCTGAAATTGTACTAACGATAAGCAAACAATCATCGTAGGTATTGTAGATAGATATTTGATAATAAATGAAAGTTGCTAACATGTTAATTGCTTGATATAAATATTTGGGGTAATGCGCGATTTTAATAATAACTGTGTAATTTTGTACAAACTATCAAACAATAGGGAAAGTAATTGCTGCAGCGTGTGCCAAAAAACACCAGGATGTAAGGGCTATGCTTGGAATTCACATGAAGGAGGAACATGTTGGCTAAAAAGTGGAACCGAACCTTTGGTTAGGGCTGATGGTGTCACCGTCGGAATTTTGGGTAGTGGTTCAGGCAGTTGTTCAGTCAGACAAAACCAAGATATTGGACTCCCTAACCTCGCGTCTCGCAACGGGCAGCCGTAAGTAAATTACATTGTCATAAAGGGCAATGGTCTTAAATTAAACAGAACTTAATTTATCATCCAATATTTTTCTTTTCATATAGCGAAGCCAACTGCTGCAGTATCTGTCAAAGCACGGCAGGATGTAAGGGTTATGCTTGGAATTCACATGAAGGAGGAACTTGTTGGTTAAAGGGTATACAATAAAAAGTTATATCTTATGTCTACGCTACCACATTCAGAGATTATATGAAATTTATCTAAAAGTATTAAGTGCATCGGTAAAGAAAACTTGTGGGTGTAATATTTTTTATTAAAATTCTTTTGAAGCTGGAACTGGACCACTTGTTTCCGCTAATGGTGTAAATGCCGGGTTCTTGAGTGACAATGATAATGGTGGAGGAGGAGGTGAGGCTGTAAATACTATTTAAAGAGTTTTGTACTTCAATAGCAAATAAAATGACTTGGTTGTTGATGTGCATTACGTTATGATTTCAGCCCTAGTGACTTACACGGAATTTCAAAACGCTGTGGTTAATTCAAACGGTTTTCCTAGTCCATCCCAAGCACAATACGATGCGTTTATCCAAGGTTTGCCTAAGGGACTTATTTCAACAAAACAAGAAGCAGCTATGGCTTTAACACATTTCATTCATGAATCCGATGGTCTTCGTGCAAAGAGAGAATATGCTTGTGAAAAAACTGGCTGTCCTGGACAATACGAAACAAATGATTGTGATGCTCCTGGTCAAGATTATTACGGTCGAGGATACATTCAACTTAGTTGGTGTTACAATTATAGACCAGCATCTCAAGATTTATTCGGAGACAACCGTTTAGTTTTGGATGCTGATATGGTTGCAAGAGACGAAAACATAGCTTGGAACACTGCTTTCTGGTTCTGGAAGGTGAGCTAATTATGCCTTACATTGATTCAATATTGCCTTATGTAAACAAAGTCTGAATAATGTCCTCCAGCTAAAGGACAAAAATAAATTAAACTGCAAAATCAATTGGTATAATCCATTTTGTTTAATTATAGACCAACGTTCATAGTCGCAGTGGAGTCGCTGAAGGACAATTTGGAGTTACCACAAGGGCTATCAATGGGGGCTTGGAATGCAACGGAGGCTATCAACACGTTGCAAAACATCGCTTTCAAATGTACGGAAGAATCAGATCTGCTTTTGGACTTAGTGGACCTGGAGATGAACGAGGATGTTATAACTAATCTGAACCATCTAAAATATAATGTTCTTAACCCTAAAACAAATTTCATTGTCATTGATGAAATAGCTTTAATAAACAAGTAACTATCGTTTTTAATTAATTTGTCTATCTTGTCATACGGTATTACTATACACTTGTAAACTTGTTCTGTCTGTATGAAACAGAAATAAAACAGTTAGGCAACCTACTTTGTACATACTTCCATCGTTTCATCAATTTGTGTACATTACATGAATGGGAATTGTAAGAATCAAATTGAGACTTGAACAATCAAATTTTTATTGCATCAGTAATACCAACACATACAATAACTTTATGTGTAGTTTCAGATTGTTTTTGCATAACAAATCACACCTTTATTCATTTCGTATTAACTATTCAAATCTTCTTCCTGTTGATTTTTCAATGTAATAACGACTTCCATCTTGTGCTCTGGTCCACCATCCGAATTTCTTTTCACCACTGGAAAAAAGATTTATATGATAAAGATTCTCCATTTCAAGTACATATAGGTAGATGTAGAATACAAGGGTTAATTTTTGAATGTTACTTACGGTAAACCAGTTTTCCAGGGTTCGTCAATAGCTTCAAACATTTGTACTTTCACTTGATTGCGGTTTGCCCAGTCTTTCATCTTTAGCCAGAAGTTGGTCTGGTACTCGACTGTGTTTAAGTGAGGTGGGTTAAAGAAGGTTTCACCTTCGCTGGCCCAACCAGTTTCACCAATCTGTACTTCAATGTTCGGGTTTTCTCTCCAGAAACCATCTCTTGCGCTGTAATAAGCATCACTGATGGCTTGGACGGCTCTGTCAGCATTATTCGAATTTGGTGGAGGGTACAAATTGCACATAATGAAATCAGAATTTCGAACAATTTCTTTGATGATATTTTGATTTGGTCCTCCATAAATCTCTCCACAAGTGTGAATTCTAGCCCCAACTTTGAGTCCCATTCCATTAGCACGTGCCTTATTCTTCCTTATCATGTCAAGTACTCTGGGACCATCATGACCGTTCGTAACGTATTCATTTGTAAATGTGAGACCCCAGACAGTTCCTCCCCAAATATTGTTTGCCTCTTGCACAGCAGCGAAAGCATTTTCGATTTCACGATTTTGTAAACCTTCATCTTCAAGCTGATAAATTCCTTGAGAAACTGAAAGAACAACGCTGTTCCTATCTCTGTTGATTTGTGCGGCAGCTCGAGAAATGAGACAATTGCTATCAGCTTGATCCCAAGGCTTTCCATTGTTATATCCTGAAATTGAATATTTAAAGCAGTGAGAAATACAGAAAATTTAATTCAGTATTAATACCTGTAGTAGGTTATAAAAATACGATTACATATTGTGAATATGTTGATTGTAATTACCTGCCACTCCCATGCTATATGTGGATATGGAGTTGTGATAGTTTAAAATAATGGAAAGCATTTGTTTGATTTCGTCTATGCCGAAAGAATCCCATAGTCCATCCCGTACATAAGGAGAAAATCCAACTCCAAAATAATTTATTTGTGAATCCACTTTTCCAACAGAAACGGCAAGAGCCGCAAATGTTAAAGCTAGCAGCTTAAGTGAACCCATCTTGAAGGATCAATGCAATGTGAATTGAAGAGCCTAGTGCTAGTTCATACAAGTGCATTTATTTATACCTCTTCATTAATTATCATATGAATAAAATGGTCTGGTTTAATCCACACATGGCATTAATTACATACATGATCAATTGATCACACACACTCAAACAAATCAACATTAATCTGTAGCCGTCTATTTATTGATCGATCTATTATTGAGTACGTTTGCTGCGTAACCACAATTACATTAAACTTGTTCTCTGTGCATCGCATTACTCATTTTATTATTTTGAAATCACAGATTTTATTAATAACTACATCTGGCTAGGCTACAAATACTATTGTACTACGCTATTATACGTTGTATATATTTAATTTACTAGTGTTATTTTTTCAACGTTTTAAAAAGGTACTCGTACATGTATACTTCTATTCTTCTTTACTTGTTTAGCTGCAAAAAGTATAATATTATACTTAACCTTCGCATACAATAGTAGGTGCATACAGAAAATATAATATTGTAGTGAAATACACATGAATAAAATCTGAAAATATGAATATCTTGAATTTGCATGTACAAGAATATAACATATTCTATGCATAGTATAGTAGGTACAACCAAATTGTCAATTGTATTGCAGTATTAGGAATAGGAAAGGTGCCTTTGAGAAATACATTCGCAGTTTAGTTTCGATCTATTTGATTCAATGCAGTTTTAATGATCATGTGATGCTTACGATATAAAACACTTTAGTATTACTTTATGCAATACTGGTTCTTCAATCCAAAATGCAAATTGCTATTAAATAACTAATAACATGTTATATAAATTGCATAATTAGTATTGTACATCAAATACATAATAATGTATTGTATGCTATTTATACAAGCATTCATGCGGTTTGATTATGCTTGAAATAAATTGTTGACAACACAAAATGTGTTTAACAAGTGCTTCATTGTGAGGATTTAATAATACTGCCATTGCCATTACTATTATTATTCATCGAGAGTAGATTTTATATTAAAACTACATTGAATATCAATCAATCATGTCATTCAGATAAAACTTAAATAAAAAATGTTTAAACAAACTATTGTATCAATGATTTAACAATTAACATTCTTATGTAAATCTTGCAGTTTTCAAATTGGATGTAATTTTTATGTGTTTTCTCAGAAAAAGTGCCATTTAAACTTTAAACTGTACTGAACAGAGTTGGTTTGGCAGTTGTACATTTGACATTGCAGTATAACAATTTGAATGATTATACTTATGTTATAGTTTTGGAAAAATGTTCTAAATTAAGCAGCGAATCTTTAATTTTAGAGTTTATCTAATCTATGTATCCGTAAGGTAAGATTACATAGCACCAAAATTATTGATGAACTTACAGAGATAACGACTTAATGTTTAATTAAACAAAACATTGTTTTTATTCTGTACATTTTTGGATAATCGTATAAATACAGATAACTAATACATTTTTACCATGCTTTTCCTTCGTACTTGACTTTAGTCACATTTGATCTTAAAAAGCCCCCACTCGAACTATGCATACAGTATGAAAACGAAATCACATCTGTAAGTCATTATTAAATTCCATTTCACGAAGCCTGTTCTTTTCCTTCAGAATTCTGTAAATTGAAATATGTACAATTTTTAAATACTTGTACATCTGGAAGTGACACTGAATTATTTTGTCCTTATATACCGGTGAAGATCAGACCACATTTCCAACTGATGATAATACGAATCTTGATGTTTGTCTATGTCAGCCAACTCTTCATTCATATCCCTTTCGATTCTTTCTTGTTCAACAATGTGTGCTAACAACTTACTCTTAAAGGAATAAACTCCCTTTTTTAGTTGAGCCATACCTGTGGAATCTACCTCTGCTTCGATATAGTCACTGGGCTCCTCTGCAGCTCGAACAAGAAGGCATTTCAATTTAGGAAGTTCAGATACATATTCAGCGTATTGTAATTCATCCTGCGCAATCTGCTCTTTAAGGTGTTCTATCAACTATTGGAACAATAAAAATTAAAAGTTTAAGTAGGTACCTACTTTATTGTCAAACAATATGTAAGTTAAATATGAACAGGTGCATAAAGAGCCTGTATTTATGTTGACAAACTCCAAACAGAGTTAATACTAAACTACAAAATCCTTATAACTATTTGTTATTGTGTTACCTCCGTGGTATCCCGAATCGGTTTTTCATTCGCCACTATTTCGATTTCAAACAAACTCCGGCATTTATTGAATTTCAGCTCTAATATACAAGCCTCTTGTCGAAGTGCCTCTACTCCTATACACCAAATTGATTACAGATACAATTATCTTTGTCAAACCGGTTAGTAAAACTTAGGTAGGTACTAAAGTAAAATGTATATCGTAGCTCTACCAAGATCCGACTTTTAAACATGACGCTTACGTTCCATTAATTGCTGGTTTTCATATCTTTTATGAGTTACTTTCTCTATGAGTTCTTTTGCCAGCGTAGATTGTTGGCTTAGATAACGTAATGTTTCCTCATTGTAAGCTTTAGCGGATCGCTGCGTTTCAGATCCGGATGTGGGAACTGCAGGGTTTGGGCATGCGACTCTACCACTCACTTGTCTCTGAGAATGATATAATTACTTATTCAAGAAAACAGGGTTATGTGTCATGGCTGGTTTACCTAATAACAAAACATGTGCATAATATTCACCAGTTGAGCCTCCGAATCATCTAATTCACTTTCTAAAAGTAATTTCGTCGTGGATAAAACTCCGACTTCTGATTGTAAATTGTTCATTTCAGCCTTCATTTTCTTGTACTTGCGAACATTTCCACCGATTTTGTGGAAAAGAGCCTTATCAGCAGCCTTCTGAGCTAACTTTTCACTCTTTTCAATTCGTTTCTCCTCGATTTTATGACGAAGTTGCTGACAATCTTGAATCATTTTACTTATATTTTTCTTCCAAAGGCATTTTCTCATTGACATAACTTTTGCGTCATCTCTCGCTTTTTCCAGTTGAAAAAATTCATCTTTTTTCTTGCGAGTTTCTTCCATGTCGATAATGCAACCCTTGGTTTCAAGTACCTATACAAAATCCTTTCATATAAATTCTACTAATACATCCTCATACAAATGTGTCTAAAAGATACGAGCTCCTAATTACATGTTGTCGAAGATCATCAACGTCTTCTTCTGATAATGGAGGCGCAGCCTCGACGATTTTCATGATTGTGATGCTACGTTCGGCTTGATGAATATCGTTAGGAATTTTGATATCGACCATGTATTTGAACTGTCGGTAATTGCTTTCTAGGTGTTCTATTAGAGTTTCACCGAATCGGAGAGTATTGTATTTGACCAATTCTTGCCATGTACGTTCTTTATATAGGCAATTCACCCGTAAATCTTGGAAATATTTCCCAGCCTCTATAAACTGAAGTTGTAATTCCTTGTTTCGTTCCCTTTCAACATTGAGTTCATGAGCCTTCTTAAGACTTGTATAATTATTCCGCTCACTTTCAGGCTAACAATTAATTTTTTACTTCTTTAGTTCACACTCAGGATAACCTTCTTTAATTAGTCTAATTACAATAGAACCTATAACTATAATGTTATTTCTTAATAACTTACAATTCTTGCTTTCAATATTTCCAATTTTCTAGTAGCATTGTTGATATCTCGATCCATTGTTAACATTTCGTGTTTGAAATCACTTACACGTTCTACCGTTTTCAGACTTTCGCATTTTTTGTGCATGTACTTAAATTCTTCAATTTTCTTCTCATACTGTAAAAAACATTTTAAAATTGCTACACAAGTAACAAATGTATTCTTATTGGATTGGAAGTACGAAAGTGCACTTATTCATACTGCTTCATAGACAGTGGCTATTTCTGGATCCATTAGAAACTCAGACGGAATATTTATCTTTGTAAGAAATCGGGAGAGATGTGCCCGTTTTTTAAGATCATGTATGCGTGGTAATGCCCATCCCAACAATTCCCACAAGAAATTCACGCTTCGACGCTGAAACATTGTCAATAAGTAGTCTGCAGGACTACAAAGTAAATGTTTCAGTATCAAATTATTTTTAAATTCGGTTGTATACGGAAAAAAGAAACAAAGATTCATGAAATTACGTTTGTCCATTTTTCGGTTTGTATTTGAAAACACAAAAGAGCTCCACAAGTTTCTTGATCTTCAAATCTTCTTCATCTGTGTCAAATGTCCCTTTCAGCTTTGGGTCAATTTCCTCTAACACTAATTTAAGGATCTAAATATTTAAGAAACATTATTTATATCACTGATATACATGTAACTCCTTCACCCTTACATAACCCATGTACCATAGGTATGTAGGAAGATATTAGTAACATAATAATATACATTGATTTAGTGATTAAGTTCATTTCACTAACTTCGAAAGCTTCTACATAAGACATTTGTGTCAAGCTAGTAAATGTCACTTCTTGTTTGTACGGTTCACGTTGCAATTCGGATGTAATGTATCGAATCAAGTGTGCTTCTGTTTCATAACTGCACAAAAGATCCATCAAGGAATATCCATTGTATTCTTGAAACTCCATCTTGGATTGTCTATCTTTCACAACCAGTCCAAAGAAATTATGATCTTATTAATCTTTGCCATTGATTTTGTGTCTTATAATATAATGAATCGAGATGTTTCAAAATCAATTTTGTGTACTCACAAGGTAAAGTAAACTCACACCCAAAGCACACCGATGGGAGCATAAATACTATTGACTCAAAATGAATTGACGGAGATTACCAAAGATTTTATGTTGAGAATTTAAAAAAACGATTACTAAAAATATTGTTGCTACGAATTTTTCCCAAAAATACAACATTTAGTGTTTAAAAATATACAATTATAATTCATCGGTTATGGTTGTTGTCGTTGGCATGGACAGAATTATTTTTAAAATAATTGTCAAAGTTAAAAAGCTTAAAGAATGAATAAGCTGTCCTGTCATGCCACTCTAATGTGAATAATCGATCTGCTAACTAATGATCGAATACATAAAATAATAGGTCTAAGGGATTCTTAATAATTGAAAAGAACCTTTAAGACTGATATTTCACATTATTCATTCTCTAAAGTCTCTGTCTATAAAGTTTTTACCATGTCTTTAGAATCTTCTGAGGATGAGATTAACGCATATTGGTCGTGTGACATTTCTAACAACGATTCACAGTTTTGCCTCTTTTCAGCCATTGCTCCGGAATCTGCACCTGTGCTAACCCCTGAAATTATTTCTCGAGTCAATGAAGCTGTAAGCTATTTTAACCATTCATTTGAATTCATACCAGGCATTACACAGCTATGATTTACACATTTAATTTTTCCATGATCAAACAGGTACCTTCCCCGGGATTTCCTATCGGCGAATTCAAGGGAAGTGAATGGTTGGAGGACACTGTGAGAACATTATGATAATTGTGCCCTGTCAATTTTTTACAGCTAGCTTTAGTGTAATTTTGATTGCCTACCAAAAATCATGCTTTTTATTTGTGCAGAATGTGGATCACTACATGAAACTAATCAAAACTCGCAACGATAACAATCCTGATCTGCCAAAGCTTTATGTTTTCGATTCCTTGTTTTACCAAATGCTAATTCAGAGAGGAGCTGGTCCTCAATCTGTCAAAGACACCACTGGCACTGATAACATTTTTGAGCATGATCTGGTATTTATACCATGTTGTATCCGTAAACACTGGCGCTTGATCGTTGTTGACATGAGAATCAAAAGTCTGCTCATGTATGACTCGTTGGCAAAGGACTCAGAATCTTTAGACGAAAATAAAAAATGTTTGAAAGTAAGTTAGGCATATAATTATCTACTTCAGATTCTACTTATATATTGTACAAATATATAAGTACATATCGTATCGTGCATAAATCTTTTGTGTAAATCTATTTGTTTCCTAGAAAGTAGCAGTTTATTTAATAAGCGAGTTAGATAAACTAACAAAACAGAAAGCTGCCGCCCAGCCTGCTCCAGATGAAACAAAGAGAGCGGCAGATCAAAGAATGCGACAACAGGTCCGAGAGTATTTCGATTCCAGCCAATGGACCGTGAAGACAGTTGACCTCACAGTAATTATTAATTATAATCATTCCTGTATCAATGTTAAATAACAATCTTAATATTTTCTTTATTCCTCCATTCCATTCAATTTCAACAAATCTTGATATTATTTTAATTCCATCAACAGGACATTCCGCGACAATGCAATTACAGTGACTGTGGAATCTTCGTGTTACAGTATGCAGAATATTTGGCTCGTAGAATGAACTTCGACTTCACTCAAATCAATATGCCCTACTTCCGAATCAAAATGATCTACGATATACTTGAAGGAAGGATTGTATGAAAACATAATTCATTGTCATACAAGGGTCAAGGGATCAATATTTATCGAAAACCCTAAAATTATTTATTTGATATTTCCTTAAAAAATTCTAAAATATGTACAATGTACATAAATCAATAAATATTTATTTTATTCATAGTATGTGTGTATCAAAACATGTGAAAAACAAGCAAGTTAATTCACCGTCGCGTAATGACCTTTATGTCCTCAAGTGTTACATTACCTCATCTTTTCATATATGTAATATGCAAAATGCTAAACTCTCACATTCAGTATAATCAATGTAGATGGTAGAATGTAGGTGTATAGGGTGTATTAAAAGAATCATATTGGCGAGGATTTATCTTGTTTCAAAACACTTGATACTCTAATCAGGCCGAATGTCAATTACTGACAATTTCTCAGTTTTGGAGTATTTTCCTCAAAAAATATTAACACTAATACTGGTAACTCAAATATCGTAACAAAGTGGATTAAGATGGATTTCATTGAAAGTTGGGGAATTAAAATGTAATTGATAAGGGATTGCAAAAGTTACATATAAATGACAATGAAAACAAAATTAACTGCTCTTACTGAAACAATTAACCAATAACATTGAAGATAGTAAACTGCAGGTTAGTATCTTCTCCTGTTTGTGCTTCTTTATACTAAAGCAATTTTCTAAAAGCTAGTCTCATTACATATTTTTGCATGAATTTTGATGAATTTCTTCATTAAGAATATCTAATATATACGAGATTTATCATTTGTAACAGGACGATGGGTTTCCTTCTGCAAATCGCATTAGTTTCTACACTATGTGTAATTGCAACTCACCAGCAAAGTTGTTCTTCAAGGCCGAATCAAGATATTGCACTACCTGACTTAGCTGCTCATTATGGACAACCGTAATAACAGATTTAAAAAATATATTTTTATTAGTATCATTTATAGTGTGTTACAATACAAAGTATTTTTTACTATACAGAGAACACAATTGCTGCAATATCTGCCATAATACCCCTGGATGCAGAGCTTACTCTTGGAATGCTCACCAGGGTGGTACTTGTTGGCTGAAAAGTGGAACTGATCCTTTAGTTTGGGGAGACGGTGTTACCTCCGGTATCTTGAGCGGCGGTGGAGGAGGTAAACCAAAAATACATAGCGTACCTGTATTACTTTGGTTTATTACAATTATGGAAATTGTGAACATAACATTTTATATTATTTGATAGCTCTAGTTACATACGAAGAATTCGCTAATGCTGTAGTTAGTTCCGTTTCCGGATACCCCCGACCATCAGAAGCCCAATACAGTTCATTTATCCAGGGTTTACCAAATGGTCTCATTACATCGAAACAGGAAGCAGCCATGGCTTTGACACATTTCATTCATGAATCCGATGGTCTTCGGGCAAAAAGAGAATACGCTTGTGAACATACTGGATGTCCAGGGCAATACGAGACATGGGATTGTGACGCTCCTGGTCAAGATTATTATGGTCGAGGATATATTCAACTTAGTTGGTGCTACAATTACCGCCCAGCATCACAAGATTTGTTCGGTGACAACCGAATGGTCTTGGATCCCGATATGGTTGCAAGAGACGAAAACTTGGCGTGGAACACCGCTTTCTGGTTCTGGAAGGTAATTAAGTTCCGCTGTTTCATACCAAGATTTGTTTATACAAAAGTAGGTCAGACTCTCAGACTGTAGAAACATTTTTTCGGGATGAAGTATGCAAACTTAGAAAACTAAATTGTCTCATTTCAGATCAACGTTCACAGTCGAGGTGGTGTAGCTGAAGGGCAATTTGGAGTAACCACAAGAGCAATCAATGGTGGTCTCGAATGTGATGGAGGTTTCCAGCATGTTGCAAGGCACCGTTTCGAAATGTATGGAAGAATTAGAGCTGCTTGGGGACTTGGTGGAGCTGGAGACGAAAGAGGCTGCTACAACTAGTTTAATACACCCTCCTCTAATAAAGTTTAATTATACAGCTACGGTTAACTAAATAAAATTCTGAACTTTTTCATTTCCAATATCGGAAACACACCCCCAAATATTTTTATCATGTACGTACACATAAACTGTATTCATAGCATATAGGTTTGTTGGGGCAACTTGAAATATCTTCATATTAATATGTTGGCAATTAGTTAGAATCACCGTGTAATATTCTACTATTTAAGCTTGTGTATTTCATAATAGTATTCTTGTTTCCGTTTTTATGGGTTTAGTATTTCAGTCAATTTCAATTCTGTACGCCTCTGTTCTGTGTTAACTGTGTACAGTAATTATATGCTATAATATACCTACGAGATACGAATGTTATCTTTCATATACAGTGCAATTTGTAAGGTCATTTGTATGAAGCAAAGGCTGATCTAGAACTAGGTTTTACGAGTCCAAACCCCCTCTTCGAAAACTGAATTTACACTAGACAAGAAGGCGTAAATCCCAAAAAAGGGTTATTTTGCCATAAAAGATTTGATGCATCAATTTGGTGACTTTTATATTGATTTTGGCTCAAATTTTTCGATTTCTACATCATATTTATATTTTTTTCTTTCCTGAAATCAATTTTTGTATATGGCCTAGCAAGAAAAGCTATAAATTATTCGATCGATTACTGATGTGAACATATGATGGAAACATAATGTGAAAATTATGTTTTATGACACTGCACTGAGCATCATTTTGAGATTGGACCGTAAATTATTTTCGTAATGTACACTGTTATTTACAAACTTAACAAGTACTATAGTATAGAGGAACTGTATTTCCGATTCCAATACTTGACTTTATTTTTACAATAAATTCCCCGTATCTACAAACTAATCGATCTGATTCCATCCAAAACCCACTTGAACATATAAATGATTTGTACATCATTAAATCACGATCGATCATTCAGACTGTGGAACATTCGCACATCGCTCCATGACCTTCAGCAGGTCCAACTGAATGTCATGAGTGTTGAATGTCTCATCTTTCAAGTACACTGCATTCACAGCAATTTACAATAGACTTTACATTAGAGTATAACACAACAATTAGTACCTCTACCTACGTACTTACCAACCCTTTTATTTAAAAAATTGTGAAAATTAACAAGTTGCAAAACTTGAGACTCATATCAGCACTAATTAAAAATAAATGACAAAACGAGTACAGGATTAAATATCTCGTTTGAAACTGAGATCCACTCCCACAAACATCAATGCAAATAAATTCAAAATAACATGGTCTTACATTTTATCAGAATCGAGTTAATCATGGTTGTTATCAGTAAAACAAAGAATGACACATTGACACATCAAGAGTCTCCACACGTTGTTTTCATACACAATAATATCTGTATAAAAAATACAAATGACCAATTTCAGAAGTACTGATGAGACTGATTAAAGTCATCTCCCTGTATAAATATCATTATGAATCTCTTTGAGACTGTTAGTTTTGCACCAATTCTATTCATATCAATATATCACTTGCCCAGGTAATTATTCTCTATTGTACTCTTGTACCCAATTATTAGTACCTGAAACAATTTTTCTACAATGTACAAATCTTTAATTTGCATATACCTATACAGCTAAGCCATTTATGTATGGTTACAATATTTTTGTTCATTTAAACAGGGCTACACATCATGGGGTTTTTTCTGCAAATCGTTTTAGTTGCAGCACTCTGTGTAGTTTCTTCTTATCAACAGAGTTGCACAATAACTAATGGTCGAGATATTAATTTACCTAACATAGCATCTCACAATGGACAGCCGTAAGTGCAATCTTAAGAATGCATCGATTTTATTGACAGTACAGTATCAATTATGCGTTATTAATTATACACGTAATGATTTTGTGACAATCAGACAAGCAAATTGTTGCAACATTTGCCACAATACACCCGGATGCAGAGGTTTTGCATGGAATAATTACGAAGGAGGAACTTGTTGGCTTAAGGTAGTAAAATTATTTATACAAGAAAAACGGCAAACCTAGTATTATACCATCAGTGCTATATCACACGAAATTGGCAAATTGAATAGGTAGGTATTGTATTTATAATAACGTGAACAATAATAATGTGGATATGTGATTCAATCAGGCTGGAAGTGAACCTCTTGTCGCTGCCAGTGGTGTCAATGCTGGAGTTTTGACCGGTGGTGGTGGAGGTACAGTTAAAGAATATTCTCATTTATAGCTTATTGCATTTTCATATTAAGAGAATAAAATTGAAAGGAACTCTACAACTCTACGGAAATACATGCGTTTTTAATTGCCACAGCTCTGGTTACATTTGACGAATTTGCCAATGGTGTCGTTAATTCGAATGGATACCCAAGACCAACGCAAGCTCAATACAGTTCATTCATTCAGGGTCTTCATAATGGTCTCATTACCACAAAGCAAGAAGCAGCCATGGCTTTAACACATTTCCTTCATGAATCCGACGGTCTTCGTGCAAAGAGAGAATACAGATGCCTAGAGAACGGATGTCCAGGAGAATATGAAACTCCGGGCTGTGATGCTCCAGGTCAACGCTATTTCGGCAGAGGGTACATTCAACTGACTTGGTGCTACAATTACCGCCCAGCATCACAAGATTTGTTCGGTGACAACCGAATGGTCTTGGATCCCGATATGGTTGCAAGAGACGAAAACTTGGCTTGGAATGCCGCATACTGGTTTTGGAAGGTATATAATATAAATTTTAAATTCCAATTTGAGTTAAAGCTATTACCATTGCAGTTTTGAAACAACTTTTATAAGCCATTTAATTTCTTTCTTGTAGATCAATGTTCACAGTCAGTCTGGTGTTAGCGAAGGTCGCTTTGGGGCTACGACAAGGGCTATCAATGGAAATCTTGAATGCAACCAAAGCTCTGGTCACGCTACCGCCAGACATCGGTTTGAAATGTACGGAAAAATCAGAGCTGCTTGGGGTCTTGCTGGAGCTGGAGACGAAAGAGGTTGCTACAACTAAGTCAACCGGAATGTGAAACTATATTTATGAAAAATTAAAATGTCTACTTTCATGTAAACGACTTATTTTCATTAAGCTTTGAAACAAAAACACAAGGGAACTTTCATATTAAATATTTTGATTGTAATCCAGCATAATGTGATACAAATAAAAATTACACTTGCACTATGCACTTATATATGAATTAATGTCTGGTGATAGTACAAGCAGAATTGTTTTAACTGCGGAAATGCCAACCTAGAATCCATGGGGTGAATTGCTGTTGATACGGGGATAGTGATACCAACCATGCACCATCCATCCATCATCCCATCCTATCATTTTAACTCATATTCGTTTCATATCGATGTAATGATGATTCCACGTAAACATGCATATCTTTTCATTTTTTTGTTTTGCATATTTATTAGCAGTATAATCACATCACAATCCTACATTTGTATAGGTGTACGTTTATGTAGAGTGACACAATTTTTAAGCTAGCATAGCAGGTATGCAGTAATTGCTCGTCTTTTATTCCTCGTCGAATGGATCATCGAAAAAACATCCGTATACCTACACATTTATTACATCGTTCACTTATACGTATTATGTTTTAATATGCTTGTTTGGTGCTATTTTTAAAAGCACATTCTCAGTACAAAATGAAGTACACATACCTATATCTAAATGCACACTATGGACTCTAAGCTAAAGTTTTTTATGTTCATCTACCGTTAACAAGATAATCATCTATGGATGAAACCAGCGAATTTTACAACTCTTATCAGATTGTAAATCAACTAATCAGTTCTCCTTCCGTAACTCCCAGAAGCAGAGGAACTGACAGCGGAAAATATTTACTGCATATTAGGCTAAAGATAAACAATCTATCTAGGTAGGTACACATACAAATTTATACATGCCTCAAATTAAACTATGGAATAATATGTAAACAAAATTCCTATAAATCTAACTTCTGCCTATATCTCCTCACAACTGGGGCAAACAAACCAATTATTTATACCTACCCATTTACTACCTACACATACCTGCACACACTTTACCCAATACAATACAAATGTCATGGTTTAGAGCTTAGCCTAACCACAAAAATGCACACGAGATTATAGGTACGTGTAACTTTTACATTTAAGTATTTGTGTTATTACTATGTTCGTTTATAATCGCATAAATCTTGTTGTGCAGAATGAATATCTCAATTATTGTGCTTAATCATAAATACATAACTTAAAACCAAATCGTAATAAGGATGAAGATGATCCTCTGAAAGTCAGACAAGCCATAAAAGTTTTAAAATAGTAGTGTAAGCTACTGAGATTGATGCACCTGAACAAGATATTATTATAAAGCACTACAAGATTTACGTGTACAATACAAAACAATAAATCTAGAAACCATCAGTAGATTCAGAAATTTAATCATCGTAATTATTTAGAAAATTAGTATTACAATTAGTATCTATAGAATTATAATATTGGTTTGGATCTTGTGTTTCACTTTGGCACATTCCCCTACAAATATTTGATGCACTGAGCACGATAAGCGTATGGTAACAATAAGCAGTAAGCGTTATAACAGGTAGCTAAAGCCAGCAACAATTGCAGATCGTTTCAAAATAATTGCATTAGAATAATTACATGTGTGAAGCGCATTATTATCGGATCTGCTATGTGCAACACAATAAACAAGCTAGTAATTTGATTATCTGGAGGCTGCCAATACAAAAGCCATTAGAGTTGCTATACTAGAAGCAAAACAAGTATGAAAAATATTTCTGCTACTATAATAATGTGTACACAAATTGCACAGTAAGTACAGTAAGCAAACTTGATAAAAATTGTCAGTGCATGAGATTTCCTGCATAAATACTTTGTAATTGCATACTAGACTCTCTTATATTGCTTACTCTGTGTACTGGATACAACATACATAAAGCAGCATTTACGAAATGGTTGATATAATGTGTGGTTTGTATAGAATATACATATGCATGTAAATGAATGTAAACTGTGAAACTGTTGTCTAATGCATCGTACACTGTATGCATAGTATCCCTAGTTCAAGTTGAACCCTAACCCTTGCTAAATAACTCACTTGGTGCATAATGCCAGGCTTATTTGTGTGTGTGTATAAAAAGACTGAGAGTACACATACGACGAGCTTATCCTATTCAGTCTGAACATCAATATTATACTACAATCATCCCTTGATTTACAAACAGAAAGTTGTATGCCTACTCTATGTACCGTTACAGGACGGGTAAGAGTAAGAAGGAATGTTCCTGACTTTACATTTTAACTCTGTGTTGGTATTTGGATTAGTTTGTGTGTATAGCTTTTGTATTGCTTTATAGCTCTAAAGTAAAGGATATTATCCATCTGATCTGAACTCCCACCCTACACTCACCTAGGTACTCTTTAGGTAGTCTGACTGAACTGAACTGTGTTTTCAGTGGGTTTGTAGCTGAGTGTATATAAACGAAAACACAAGTACACACTATCTTCATTCAGAAATAAAAAAACATCTAATTCATATCTTGTGGTGTGCTTCCGCTTCTTGTGTCTGCAGCACATTAGAATTAAATTCCGTATAGATGAAAAGAGTGAACCAGTTAAGCCAAAGTTGCCGAGGAAAAGTGAGTGAAGAAGAAGAAGAAGAGTTGACCGATAAGACACAAGGAAAGTCACGTCACACACATACAATAAATGATAAAACGAGTTGAAGTTTGAGGTTGGATTTTTTGCTCTTCTCCACTTCTTACTAACTTTGTATTGCATTAAGTCTACATTCATTGACCAAGTTAGTTGCACCATACATACCTAAGTAGAGTCTGTCAGTCCAAGAAGAAGAAAACTAATAATATTTCTTCATGTGGTTTATTATTCAAGTTAAGACAGTTTAATGTTCTTCTTCTTTTGCTATAGTGTGTTTGCAGCAATCCTTCCAATATAGCAATGCAATAATAACACAATCATATGTAAGCTAAAAGTTCTGGAGTGTTGCTTTATTTTTCTTGTTTTTTTCAGTTAGTGCTCTTTGTATTACATACACATGGAAGCAGTAAGAGTGAAGTAGGGACAACTAGAGCAGTTACAGATTTAATAATTGTTTTTGTGTAGCTCTTCTGCTGTATATTTACTCACATGTGCACATGTGTAGTATAAGATTGAGATATTATATATACATTGATTTGATCTTTGATGGGATCGTGATCTGCTAACTAAAAAGCCAAGTTTAGTGTCATTGCCTTCAAGCATTCTTCCCTTACTCGATTCTTCACTTTAGTTGATTACAAACTAAAGACTACGAATGTAATAAGACTGTTTATTCTAGTCTAGCTGCCAACTGCCTTTGACTAATTCCATTTTTATCTCTTCTACTATACAACTGCACTCTAGAACATTTTCAACTAAAGTAGGTGGTAGGTAGACTAATTTATTTTTTTACGTTTCAATACTGTACTTTTTTCATTTTTTTCTTACCGAGCTCCGCACATGGGTGCGTGTTGTTAGAAACTAAACCCTTGTTGTACACTTTACATCGTTTAGTAAAACCACTACTTGTATTTACGTCGAAGTTTCTTAATCTAGCCCAACTATTGTTCTAAAAATACAATGAAATCTGTGCAAACTACTATTGGTAGAACACAAGTGTATAGTTAACGTAACATTAGTATAGTTGTGGTAGCTTTAGCTTAACCTTGTATTTGTTTCCTACTAATTTGGTGTCTTTCCTTTTGACATTTGTAGGTTTACAGAAGATTTTGCCGGGGATGTACGTGATACCTTCACACGTTCCTGAAACCATTATGTCCTGAACCAAAATCAAATATATTTCGTTTCACTATATAGATTATATTCTATTAAATCAACTTAAAGACTGAATTACATAATTTTGTGCGATACTCCTAAAATCTGAGACACGTTATCTCTTTTTTTACTTTTTGTTCCTTAATAATTTGTTAGAGTACCTTTACGATTTAAGTGCTTAGTTTTTTCTTTGTCAACATGTTAACAAAAGTAGTTTACAAAATGCCATTTTTAACATTAGTCATTATCTCCTTGTTTACATGCTGTATTTACCCAGTCACGAGTGAAATGTTTACCGCACAAGTGGAGCTAGAGTCTCTGTTGACTACCCAAGCGTCCATTGTCGAAGCTATTGAAATCTATTTAGCCAACGAGGAAATTAGACTGAATGAAATACGGAGAAGAATTCTACCATTTGTGGAGCGTGGTCGTAAAGACCCCCGTGATGTTGTTGCAAACCCAATAAGTGCTTTTTTGCTTGTCAAAGGCTTATCAGTTGACTTGGAGGATCTGTTATCCACAACAGCGGACAGACACAACGCACTTAGTAAGTTGTCCGATCATGTAAAATTATTTATTGACCATTTATGTACATTCATATTGAACTGAGATCCTTAATGTTTGTACCTTGTAAATTGTATGAAAATGTAAACTTGAAAAATTTCTTATAGAACTGTCGGAATCCATGGCCTCTATGAAAACTAAGCTCCGATTCCCATCAACGGAGGATTTAAGTGGGGCTGCACAAGCGTTAACAAGGTTACATGATACTTACATGTTGGACACAAGTGCTATGGCCAGAGGTGATCTCAATGGACATTGCTGTGCTGACATACTCAGTGGTAATTTTATACACTCTTACCCATTTTGACAAGTAGGTAAATAAATTTTTTAAAAAATCATGTACATTATATGTATGCATATAGCTGATGCATTGTTTGAACTCGGACGTTTAAACTACAATCAAGGGGATTTCGAGCACACAATTCTTTGGATGAATGAAGCTCTTAACAGAGTTGAAGAAGAACAGCAAAATACAACAATCAAGAGCGGAGTATCACTCCCATCCCCAATTGATATTCTCGAATATTTGGCATTTTCTACATATCAGAAAGGAGAAATTTCAAATGCGATTACACTGACAGAACAATTGTTGAGATTGGAGCCAAATCATCCCAGAGCTAGTGGAAATGTGGCTCACTACCAAAAACTGTTGGATGATCGTAAGGGTGAAGATGGTCGTCAATCTGATCAGGTAATGAGGTCATACCACGATTTTGACACAAAAGGCAGGCAGTACCTCTATGATACTCGATTCTGTTTCTAAGAGAATTATCTAAGTAAATCGGATCATATTACATATTATAATTATGGCTGAAAATTAATTGATGGAACCCACTCTCATTTATTAGGCCTTTGCTCGTCATAGTCCCGGGATTATCCTGGAGAAATTAAAAAATGTATTTGGAACTTTTCATAATTTTGATTTTGTTGCTTTACCATACAGAAGTTATATTACAGTTCGAATCTGTTAACGCATGAATGTAATGTATGTAGTTGCGTTTTAACGTGTACTGGTTTGTGCAATTTATGTGACAGTTATGACGAGAATTACAAGGAGCTTTCCGTTACTGTTGTTATCAGTTATTTACAATGACATTATAATTTTGCTTCCTTTGAGAATACTTTGAGTTTGAATGGCCTTTACAAATATACATACAAGTGTGTGATTTAGAAACCTGGTCTATTTCCAAATGTGCCAATGTATTCAAATGCAATATTAACTTATTTTTAGTCCTTGACTGCCAAAGAAAAGAGGGCCAGCCAAGTGGGATGGGAAAAAGAAAAATACGAATCACTCTGCAGAGGAGAAGCTCAAGCAATTCAGAATACCGTAGCTTGCACATATTACCACGGAGGAAACGCTTTCCTTTTGTTGGGACCCATCAAACAAGAAGTTGTCTACACCAAACCTCTCATTTACATTTACCATGATGTTATGTTCGACGATGAAATCGAAGTCATGAAAAAACTCGCTATGCCTAAAGTATGAAAATCCAAATCTCAAATTTTATGCACAAATAAAATTGGTTTACCTATGTCAATATTAACCAAACATTGATGTTTGCAGTTTAAACGAGCCACTGTACATAATCATGCTACTGGAGAGTTGGTGGTCGCACAGTACCGCATCAGCAAATCCGCCTGGCTCCAAAGTGAAGAGCATTTCCTTGTTGACAAAGTCAACAAAAGAATTTCAGCAATCACAGGGTTAGAACTCAAAACGGCAGAAGAACTCCAGGTTGTCAATTATGGACTTGGAGGTCATTACGAGCCGCATTACGATTTCGCACGTGTAAGTATAATATAGTAATGTCAATATTATTGTACAGATGGTAATTCAATGGGTGCGTTGCCATTTTTCATGTTACGACTTAATTTTTATTTCTCAGAGAGATGAAAAGGACGCATTCAAATCTCTTGGTACTGGAAATCGAATCGCTACATTCTTATTTTACATGACCACTGTGGAAGCTGGAGGAGCTACTGTCTTTCCATCCTTGGACTTGACATTATTTCCAAAGAAAGGAGCTGCTGCATTTTGGTATAATTTATTCGAGGATGGCAACGGTGATTTCTCCACTCGTCATGCAGCGTGCCCTGTGTTATTAGGTACATTGTACTTATGCCACCACAAATTGCAATTTGTTTTCTAAAACAATTTTTTTCAATCTTTGTTAAGATCTAAGGTATAATTTATTTAATATCAAACATTTTAACGTTTGTTTAGGATCTAAATGGGTATCGAACAAATGGATACATGAAAGAGGGCAGGAATTTATTCGGCCTTGCAAGTTACAGCCTTCTCAAGACGAACAGTCTGTGGCCCACTAACATAATCAAGTGGTGGTCAGCGCGTCATAGACAACCGCAACTAACTGCTACAAGAAACTAGAGACATTATTTTAGCAATGTGTAGGGGAAACCAACATGAAATGGGAAAATCAAAAAAGAATACAATTTCAACATTTCCTTGTAACTAAACTTAACTTATCAGTTCAAGAAATTTGGTTTCTAATTCGATTAAAATACAATAGGTTCCCTTTGCAAACACGGTTGGAAAAACCAAAATGATAAGCCCACCTTAATATTTTTGAAAGCAAAGATTCATTGATTGTTAAGGATGATGGCAATATATATGGCAATAATTTTATATGAATACCTACTAAATATGTCTTTGTATTCTTCACGAACGTCGTAATCTCAGTTAATCTCAAAAACTCAATCGAGTCTCCCCGTCTCAATTTAGTAATCAGATACATTTTAATTACTACGCCATAATATTTACATGCATAGATAGACATTGTATCGTATCCTATTATCCTACCCAACTGTAAAAGACAGTAATACCCTAATACATACCTACTACTAACTCCCTACTTACTTCCGCAACAGATTGGTATGCACAAGCCGAATAACATACCTAGTAAAATAAAATGAGACGTGTATACAAAAATTCGCTTGTACAGAAATAGTAGTAAGTTACACGTATAGAAATATGAATGTAAAGAAATGTAAACCCATTCTTGTAGTGGTATGGTACATTTGTATCGTGTTATCGTGTATCTACCATAATGTCTCAAACTATTAATTACTACTAACTGACATAAAGTATATATACATACATTATACATACCTAATAATATATAACATAAGATTTACATATGTAAGTTAAAAATACTGACCATTTTTCACAGTTTTCTTGTTTTTTCTATTATATGAATGAGTAGAGCAATATTATTGTGTATTAACACCCACAATAAATTGTTCGTTAACGTTATTTGTATTTGTTACCAGTATGCAGTTTGCAGACACTGCAGTTAAGGTGTTTTATAAATAGGTACCCAGTACCCATGTATGTATCCTTTTTACAGATTGAAATAATAATGTTATTATTATGTTAAGATTTAGGTGTATAGACATACATAGTTCGTATAAATTTTACATCTACGTTTACGACACAATCACTAATCAATTGAAATCTCATCCTTGGATTTTTGGTATAAAATACATATACCTAGAATACGTATTTACATATGTACTGTGTGTACGCAATAAAAGTCAACCTATGTAACTAAATAAATAGACGAATGTATTGTTTGGGTATAAAAGTCAAAGAAAATGAAGGAACATGATATTGAGTACTGAACAGTACAAGCATAAAATTCAGATTTGAAATGGACGAAATACTAACAAAATAGCAAAAAAATAGTAAAGCCAGCTTTATATAGTGCACATTTGTAATATCAATTTGCTTTGAAAAACATACGGTCCCATTATGTCACTAGTTTAAATATAATTTAGTTAATTGTTCAGATTTAAAGTAACTGCCAGTCAACAGTAAACACTGATACTTTGGTTCTACAGAATTGTGCCATACAAACTTAAGAATTGTTATAATATCACTAAAAATATATTTATTATAATATAGAAAGTATAAACGCGAAATTTTGCACTTGCTTGTTCTTTTACCATTTAGTTTGAATCATGCTGATAATTTGTGTTATACTAATGATAAATATAGTAAGATATATAATGTTTATGTAAAACAATTTAATCATTTAATATCAATAAAACGATGTTTGTAACTGCACTTGTTATTTAGCACAAACATTTTGGTTTGCTCAGGAAGGCTGTATTACTGTTTGTTCATTTTTACAATCAGAGAAAGTGGTACAATAATGTTACAAGAACGGCAGGGTCCATGGTCCTTATTAATCAATGCCTACTGCTACTAACAGCAATAAAAGATTCTATTGAGGAACGCGTCGACTTCGTTCGACTGAGGGAGGGTTCATTTGAGGCCAATGAATATCCTGGAGTTTCTGATGGTGTTGCAGTCATATCCCCTTCATTACATGAGATACCGTTATTAATTTCATTGAAAAACATATCACTTTGGTCCAAGGTAGGAAGTTCGGAATGCTTAGAAGGATCCAGGTCAATGTTACAGATAGACATTTTAAAATGACTTTGAGAGCTTAAATATCTTCTACCCTTGTTTACTGGTGGTGAGGAACAACTTTGAGTTATGTCAAATATATCTGAATAAGTTCCCTGAAGTTTCCCATGGCTTGTTTCTGAATCCGAATACGTCAAATCCACTTCTTCGCGTCCTTCAAACCTAGGGATATCATAATCAGACAATTATAAGTAGGTATTTAAATTGAGAAAAGATTCAAAAATGTAAATGTTAACTATTAACATCTATTGTTGTTTCATGAAACTTACAAAATTGGTGACAACTCATATGGTATGGGTACACGCAAATTAACCAAGTGCAAATGTTCGCTTGTCCCCCATTGAAGAAAGTATTTTTCAAATTTTCCTATATCTTCATTAACTTCATTCCAAAATTTGACGTTCGTAAGACCAAATAAACGATTGGGATGCCACCAAGGAATCCATTTTACTACTAATGATTTTCTATAGCCATCTTGGTAAACTGATTGTATATCGAAGTTGATTTGCTTCCATGAATCTTTGACCTTTTTAAAGCAAGCTTCTACTGCGGTCAACACCCAAATGTTCATTTGTCTTATCTCATCAATTTCATCAATGAATTTGTGAATGGTATCGTTCAAAGAGTTCATCGCCAGTTTAAAAGCAGGAGATAATCCCACATTGTCTTGAAAACGTTTGGCTTTCTTCAAATTGAACAAAGTTATTAATAACTCGTCTGTAACTTTTCTGACGAATAACACATCGAAGGGAAGATTATTTTCTAGAGATTCTAAGGATTCTTCTGATCTGCATAATATTTCCGTAGTATGGTCTATAAATATTTTCAGAATTTCAATATGGGAGCTATAATCTTCAGTGTACTCTTTTAAGACGAGAACCCCGGCACTTCTATCTTGATCATGCACTAATATGATTTCCCGTTGTAAAATCGCAATCGAAGCGGAACAATCTCCGAAATTAAATTTTTCTGAGAATGAAGGTAGTTTTACTGTCGTTTCTTCAAGATCGACTGCATTATTGTTATTGGAACTTAAACTTGGACATTTTCCAATCCTGTGGAGATATTTCGAATATTTTCTATGAACAAACTCCAGATGTCGAACAATAGGTTTAAATATTCTCTTATGAGCTTGAAGAGTTGTGATAGCTGTCATGGCCAACCTTGTGAGTTTTGTACACACTTCTGTGGCAACTGTGTCATTATTTCCTGGGGGAAATTGAATTTTTCCTATTGTCAATCTAATGGTCATTAGCCAAGTGTTAAGAAGCTGTTCAAACTTTCCACTGCTGCATTCTAGAACAGGAAATGATAATTCGTCTAAAGAAGCCTTTATTTTAACTAATCCTGGTTGTAAATAACTATCAATATTGCGGCACATTTTTGTCAGTTTGAGTTGCCACTCCGGAACTTTTGCAGAAGACGCTCTTGACTTTAATTTTTTAAGAAGTTCTTTAATGTCTGCATCGGTTATAATATCGTCGCTCCCGGAGTGTTCTGGAGACTGGAGGTTGTTTTCTTCTTCTTCTTCCTCATAATTAACGATGGGGATTGGAGAAGTCAAGGTAGGTTCCTCTATTATTTCAGGTGAGCCAATTTGAGAATTAGACATTCTGCTCCATTACATGCCGGATTGGATGTTTGGAAGGCTGGTTCAGCACATACCAAACTCAAATTAAATGATACAAAAGCTTTGGTATAAAATTCATATTGACTTGAATTATTACATTGATATTAGTATAAAGTCTTGATATGCATGTTCCTAAGCACCGGCAACCGGGGAAACCATACACAAATTGCAATTCATGGCAATTTAGCAACTATAAAATATTTAATAGAATATTTATTTATACTAAAGACGACTAAAAACTTTTCACTCATTTCATGAAATTGAAGAAAACATTCTTCCCCAATTAAAATATAATAAAAAATGTTCTCTCTCTCTTCACTAAAAAGGAAAAAAACATGGAAGATGAAAAATTAACCTTTTTAATTAAATCGCTAATTAGTTAGCAGCCAACTATATAGCATCGCAGGATCAACAAGGTTATAATTACTCTTGACTCACCTATAATTTCTGTTCATTTCGATATAATATTGCTTTCGTTTCCTGAAACTCTGCTTTCACTTTGTTTGATTTTTATAATGAGAAGCAGGGGTAGACAGACAGACACGTAGCTAGTATTAAAAGTTGGGGGTGCACAGCAGGCTTGTATACAGAAATTGATTTCTGATAGGCCAAAATTCGAATATGAGTCTATAATAGCGCATTACAGTTACAATAGAGTCAATTAGGTCAAAACCAATGTAAAATGCATCGAATTCTCGCTACGCGCGATTTTTTTTCAAGTTATTGAACTTTTTAGGCAAAATAACCTGATTTTTTAAACATCCTATGCATTCTGTGGGTGCACGTGCACCCTGTGCACTTCCCCTGGCTACGCGCCCGCAGACAGCCAAAGGCAGACATGTTCATGTTCATGCTAATTTATAGACTAATTAATATAGGTACTATAGAAGAAAGCTCTTTCCTACATAAACATACTCATGATTACAGCATATAGCAGAGTCTGTAGCAGCGTATTTTTTATCCCTTTATAAATGGATCTTAAGATCCATTTATAAAGGGATAAAAAAATGCCTAAGAATAAGTATTCTTAGGCAATTTTTTCGAAATAAACGAAATAAACCCTCCCTTTATTCGCTCAAACTCAAGAAAGTTTTACGACTGCAAATGGGTCTCAAGTCTCTTGTCCAGTTGCAACCAGGGCATAAGACCCTAAAGTCCCCCTTTCCAATCGTAGTATACTTAATGTTATATTATAGTCCAAACACATATCTATCGATATTATGGAACATAGATTACATTGAGTCTTATGAAATAGGTTTGTGACCGCATTTGATTTAATTTTTTTTATTACAATACAACACAATTTCTGATGGAGACTACAATTGGCATATACATATATGCAAGATTTGACCTTCAATGAAATAAGGAAACACACATGATAAAAATGACGGCGATGTAAGTTAATTCCAAGTCGAATTGTTAGCTGTTGTATAGTCACCTGTCACCGTAACAGTGTAAATATATCTTTAACTGAATAATTCTTGTAAATAATGATATCAATAATGCTTTATCCCTTAAAAATCGATTATATTATAATAACAGTTTTTTGAGAGTAGTAAATAAATTATCATGCCTACTGTCTAGTACAACATAAATTACTTCGAATTTAATAAAAATAATTGTCATTAATTGCAAACTACTTTACTTACGCCAAAAACTAACTTACAGTGACCAGACGTCCCGAATTTTCCGGGATTGTCCCGGATTGAGGTCGCCGTCCCGGGCGTCCCGAAAATGTCCCGGATTTAGAAAATTGTCCCGAATTTCAAAACAATAATATGAATACGAATAAAAAAGCCTAAAGTCTTAAACG